>JAYJME010002472.1:3610-13647 GCA_036873775.1 Costaria costata | reverse complement strand
GCAAAGCCACAACGCTTAACGACCAGGACGTAGCACTGCACGGCGTGCTGTGTTTGCCTTTTGTCACTCGTAAACATGCACCCTGCGGTTTTGAATTGTTCAAATATATGACACATATTTTAGAACAGAGCACGATCTACAGTACTCGTAGATCATCTAGATCCTATCATACCTGGTATTGACTATCTGTCGTTATGATAAGTTGTGCAGGATCTGTGTAAATCAGATCTGCCCCAGGAACATGTGTTGTTACATCATGCAGATCATGCGGTTCCACATCCAGAAAAAATGATCTAGGTCATGCAGATCCTATGGACCAGGGACCTGTCAGCCCTGAACGACGCAGATCCTGAATGGTTGAAACGATCTGATCTGATCTGTCCGAATCGACACATCCAATCCAATCCGCAGACGAGAACGCACGCGGAGAACATGGCCGAAGCAGCTGCAAGGGCAACCGCTCCTGCCAGCGTATCGAAGATCATTGGCGCCGGGGGGGAGCTAGCTGGGCAAAGTGCCAAAGACCTCGATCGTGCGATCGACCTCCTGAAGGGGTATCTAACAGAGGACAGACTGGCTAGGATGCAAGAGGTGCTGGACCAGCGAACTGGAAGCGCCACCATCGTATTCGAGAACCCTGCCAATCCCAACAACGTGAGCCTCTCTCCTCCACCCTCCACGCACGAAGTGTCTGCCGGTTGATTTACACATTGATCACCATTTTCTTCGCGTTGTGCGGCTCACACGTAGCCTGCGGTCGGTCTATACCAGGTACCTATTTTGCTGCTGCGTAATTGCCAGGGCTCAATACTCCCCATTAGGTAGGTAGGTACAGTAGTCAAATTATAAATAGAGCTCGACTAATTCATCGTACAGAGTAGCAGTGTTACCGCAAGATAGCACATACCAGTACCCCGTACACTGTTTTTCTTGTCTAACAAGCGTGTGTCTAGCACAAGCAATTGGGAAGTAAAACGCGGTGCAATACGCAAGCTGTCTTATTTGAATGTCGTCACTAAGAGAACCGTCCCGTTTCTTTGTACTTCTCGTATGACATGACATGCACGGTAGCACTGCACTGGGTTACCAATGAGACCTTACCGCTTTAACGTCAGGCATCACTATTGACATGCATCGTGTGTGCCTTTCTGTTGTTGCGATGATACGAGACAGGTCTGGGCATGTCTTCGAACCCTGGACTCGTTTGGCATACAGCACGCGCACATCGTGTCCGACCCATCCACCTACTCCAAAAAGGCCAGGCTCCAGACCATGTGCACCGCTATGGGGAGGTAATTACCTGAAAATGACTCGCGCGGCATCTTTGGGTAAAACCAAACACACGAAGCATGTCTGATGTGTTGTTGGTGTTCCGCTCTTGAAAAGGCGTGTTGCTGCTGTGGGCGGTAAGGGGTGTTGTGTTTATATGTGTCTGTTTCGCGGGGTTCTGCATTAGTGAGAGTTGGTAAGCACGTTTGCCTTCAAGTGCGACAAATGATAGACACTTGTTTTTATATTTTCTTGTAACCTCTCCCCTGGCGAGCGATAAATAGTATGGGCTGCGCACATATGCACCCACCCGAACATTACTTTTAAGTTTTGGCAGTGGTATTACGGGGGACCATAGTTCATAGGACCTACTGCAGACACAATAGGACCTACTGTAGACACCAAAACCCACATAGTTCCCAATTTTTGCTAACAATATTGAATCCATAGTTAATAGGACCTACTGTAGACACAATATAACCTACTGTAGGCACCAAAACCTTTTCTATTTTTTTGCTAACAATATTTGGTCCTATTTACTATGGTCCTCCGTAATGGCGTAAGGGGGATCGCAAGAACAGGCATGTGCTGGGAGTTTTCTGTAGTGGCTCTGTTGCGCAGCGGCGCCAGCGGAATGCGCATTGCTCAATTCTTCCATGTCGAGTCGGTCTCCATCATGCAGTAATATCATGCAGCCACATCATGCAACAACAAGTAGAGATTTCCCCGTCACCAAGCAATATCTACATTCAATGGCTCTAGTCCATGCTGCGGTTTGAGTCTTTGCATGAGCTGAAAACGTAAAATCAGGATCCCTCCATTCTTACCTCCCACCCTCGTGTTAATACCTGTCATATATACCTGTACCTTTTTCTGCCGTGTGACTGTCGTTAGCCAGAAATGGCTGACTCTTCATGGTCACGACAGCCCGGAGGATGCTGTAGCCAAACTGAAGGAGGACGGGTACCAGGTGCGCCAATGTCAATGCGGCTAATTGTGCCGCCCGCAGAGCATCACCTCTGCACGTCACGTGTATAGCTGGCGGGTATTTTTCGCTGGGATGCGCGTACCTAGTTTTAGACCTGCGGTAGGTAGACCGGAGGGTGTCGCGCCTTTTTCTCCGTTACTCACGTCGGCATATCTTGGTGTAGCTTGGTGGTTCGGCTCGGTCCCAACAACAAGTCTGCCTCCTGCTACCGTTGTGTTCTTGGTTGCCGTCGACTGCATGGCTACGCGCGTTCTGGAAGTACGCATCACACATCGAGACACGTTCGTCCTCTAGCGCTAAGGCTCCGCGTTATTCTGCGCGCACTCCCTTGACCGGAACAAATAATGTCGCTCGCCGATAGTCAAGGCCCTTGAATATCTAATTGTCTCGATGTGCTGTATGTACCCTGTGGACGCTCTGATGAACAGCAGTTGAGTTGTACCGTTATCTGTTTTTAGACCTCTGCTGTCGTGGCTTCGTTAAAAATCGACCGAATCGTTGTCTTCCGCCGCCAATAGTGTCTCGCCAAGCCATTGCCGATAGGGATAGAGGTGCACCCGTACAGTCCGTGTAAGCAGACCAGCAACCAAAGTGACGTGCAGCGTTACATTTATATATTTATTGTGCTGAAGTTGTGTGGTAACCATAATGACTGCCAGGTTGTAGCGAGCGACCTCTCCCCATCCGCTGTTCCCATCGGGGAGATTGACTGGTCCGTTCGGACGGCGGTGGTGCTGGGGAATGAGGAACGAGGGATTTCGGAGTCGATGCGAAATATGGCGGACGCAACGTTCGTGATTCCGATGAGAGGGTTCGTACGGTCCTTCAACATGTCGGTGGCGTGCTCCATCATCGTAGCTCATCTCAGCGCCGTCAGGTGGGTCGAGTGATAAGTGCTATGCAACAATTCCTGTCTGATAGCTGCGTGTAGCCTACTGTAGGTTCTTGTCTTCTGCGTCTGTTGTGTCATTGAAGTTACCGTGCCAACATCTCCAGCTAGTAAGGT
Source organism: Costaria costata (assembly GCA_036873775.1). Classification (NCBI taxonomy): domain Eukaryota; class Phaeophyceae; order Laminariales; family Agaraceae; genus Costaria; species Costaria costata. Next base: position 10,384 of record JAYJME010002472.1, on the reverse strand, counting down.
CAGGTTGCCACGCCGAACGAGGGCCATTACTGATGATATTGCTGATCTTCTGATACCGTCGTCGAGATATTGCGTTGGGTGCCAAGCCAGAAATAGGAAGCGATTGCTTGAGTTAACCTATAACATAGATAAGGCTACTAGTTGTACCGGGTGCACAGCTGCGCCTATGTTCATTCCTCAAGCCCTCAATACAGATGCACCCCATCCCGCTTACGTTCCTTCGGCCTGCCCTGCGCCCAGACCTTGCCGATTAAACAAAATCTTACCGGTACGTTTCGTAAAACATATGCAGGGCTCTGAATCACGGGGACCTTCCGGAAGACGAGCGGAGAAAGGTCACAGCGACTTGGCTCATGCAATGCGTCAGAGGGTCAGAGGCAATTTTGCGAAGAGAGGGCATCGTGATGCCAGAAGAGGTCTTCGGGTCCACAGAGGATGGGCCGCAGACCGTTGCGGGCTACCGCGTACGATGACGGCCACGATGGCGTATGCGATGCCGTCTTCGCTTTGTGTGATGCTTGTGATACTATTTAATATTATATTTTTGATTGATGCGTATGCCCTCACGTTCGCTTGTTTTGTTAAACTGCTGAGTACCTACCTGTTGGGGTCTTTTGTTCGATGTAAAGAGCCAGTGTAGACACTCAAGACAACATATGCATGCGTCAACAGCAGTGGTGACCGCACGAGACGCCGTGATATGATCTACGTGTTGCTACGAGTGTTACTCTAGAGCCATTCCCTACGTACGTACGTACATGTGGTGAGTCATTTCGACGCTTTCAGGGAACAGGCATGCACCAGGGGTAGCCGGGGTAACCGTTATATGTCTCGACGTGGTAAAACAAGTTATAATCTTCACTTGCTCGTGCTCGTACTCCTTTCAATCAATATATAATAGCTATATCGGCAAGATACTCCCAGCACAAGGCTCGGACGCAAGCTGTACGTAAGTGTAAAACACTCCAACAACGCGGGCCATGCCGAGGAGCTCGCACAGCGTGCCGAGAGCCAAGGTGATAATCGATCACCCGGTCACAGATAAAAGGGGTATCCACTTTGAACGCGCCTTGTAAAAACGCCTTCTTCTTTAATACAGTAGGCATCCTCTATATTCCACTGCTGCGGCATCGTGCGAGTTTCCGGGGGTTCCTAGGACCCCCCTCGGCCACGTGGTTCGTGGACAAAATCACAACACAACAAATCACCGGAAACCCGATCAATTATCGACATCGACAACGGCAGCATCGACAGCCAATTAGCATGGCTCCTCGGTGCACGCTGTCCAGCCGCACGACGGCCGTGCGCGGTATTACGGTGGTGCACTTACTCGGCCGGGACATGATTGCCCGGCATCTCAGACATCTGCACCACTGAGCACCACCCATCAAGCAATCAATCTTGATGGCAAGGAGAAACAATCACACAAGTACAATCCAAAGTGTTCTACGAGTACTACTTTTTCGTCTACAATGACTCGTCCTCGAGGAAAGTGTAGTCGAATCGGAAATCGGACTTGATGCGCTGGCACCATCCGGTCTCGTAGTCGAAGTACACATACGTGCCCTGCTCGTACTCGTCGGTGGTTATCTTGGGCTCCTCGTGACGCTGCCAGTGCAGCCGGAAAAAAAAAACCGGACAACATGCGAGTGAAGGCAGACAAGGCGCAACAGGGGGACCAGGCAGTGGCGTTGGCGCTATGAATATAGCATGTGACGGCAATCTTGCGAGTGTGCACTTCTGTCATGCTCCTATGACTTACTTCACTGGGTGCTTCATTGGTTGCCTCGATTGGTTAAATGATAGGCTGATCAACGGCAAGCAACGCCTAAGCGCGTTACTATAAAGCACGTTACCATAATCCGATTACCGTCCATACGAAGGAACCTCCTAGACAGCAAAAGAAAAAGGAAGCGGCCAGATCCATCCGCCCGTGGGGCAAAAACAGAGTCAACTCGATTCAATTCAATCCAGAGCACGGAAAAACGGTGCAATGATTGGAACCTCAAGCCAGATGCGAACGCAGTACCCACGAGCGCGAGAACACAAAATCGCGCCGGAACAAGAAAAAAAAAAACACATGAGAGTGAAAGCGTCTCTCTCTCCCTTACCTGGAACCATGTCATATACTTCTTGTGGTATCGCCAAGACTGCTTCTTCAACTCGCGTGCTGCGAGGTACTGCTGGTACGTCCCTTGCTGATAGTAGAAGATCAGGAACAGCGTGTCCGTGTTGAGCTTGTCGAACATGTGTGGCTTCTCGAAGGCAGGAGCGGGTTGTGTCGGAAAGGCCACCGGCGTCCGGTAGGGGTTACGCGGAGTATACCTGCTCCACCAAAAAAGGGTTGGTTGGTATACAGAGGAGGAGGCCGTGCACGGCGAGGGGAGGTTGCTGGTGAGGTGCGAGAGGCAGCGCGTGTCAGCGCACAGCACATAACGTCTACAGCCGGTTACGTAGACACTTACCACATACTGTACATGACAGGGTATAACCCCGTCGGACCAATTTCAAAGTCAACTTTTCTCGACAACCCGTAGGTTAAACGCCGAGCGACGAGTCTATTATGGCAACATCTCGACTAAATCTTCCGAAAGCCACCATGTTGGTTGTTTGTGCCCCTCTTAAGCCTGCTTAAAGAGGAAATCGGCTCTGAAAATCGTCCGAGGGATGTCTTATACACCAGGTACGGTACAGTGCGGTACCAGTACAGGGTTGCGTTCCCAACGTCGAGGAGCAGCGGTCCACCGGATACCCAGTAATGGAGCAACCGCGATTCACGTGACAAAAACCTGTTGGGCTTCGCTCGAGCTCGTCAGGCCATGTAGCTGCCACGAAGCTTAACCTGCGCACCAGTCGACAGCGACCACCCTCCTACACTATGGCTGGGCGTGAGCGATATAACTCTAGGCCCTTCAAACAAAATTCGCGCTGTATGTGTGACCATCGCATAGCTGCAGCTGCCGCGGTAAATGGATGAGACAGACTTACGGCTTCGCTCGCTCGGAGTCCCGCGGTTGTGGCTTGAACATCATGCTCTGTTCCAGAGCTGTACGGCCGCCAGACTCGGCGCTTTGCCGTGCCGTTCCCAAGGCCGAGTGATGTTGCCCGAGAGCTAACCCCATCGGCACACCTAACGAGGGAATGAAGCGTCCGACATGTCAGATGACGTCAGACATGTCACATGATGTCAGACATGTCACATGACGTCCGACGTGTAAGATAACGTCCGACGTGTAAGATGACGTCAGGCATGTCAGAAGACGTCATACATATTACATGACGTCAGACATGTCAGATGGCATCAGGCCTCTCACACGACGTCAGACATGTCACATGACGTCAGACATGTCAGATGTGTGCAGTAAGGTCAGACACAAGGTATGCGGCAGGAGCCGAAAAGAGCAGGCACGCAGATCACGTACCTAGCCTCGACCCGCACATTTGAATGTAGGCGTACATCTCGGGCAGTAAAGTACGCCACAAAGTCGACTCACGACCCCGCGCAAAAAAAACGACCGCGGCAACATAAACGGCGCCACCCACGCTGGCATATTATAAGCAAGCGGCTGCCCAATGTAAACAGGCAAATCATTGTACCCGATCGTCCAGTCTGAGTAACAGGGCCACATGATACTCGCACAGTACTGCTGTATACTATTTTTTGTCGCGCACCTGATGCGTCGTCCTCCCGCTCAGCGTTAGCCACAGAGGAGGGATCGAAAGCCGCACCCCCAGCCCCTTTCAAGCCGGCCTGCCCTGCCCGCTGCTGCTGTGTTTGGGCTTGCTGCTGTTGCTGCGCCGCCGCCTGCTGCTGTTGCTGCTGCTGCATCTGAAGCTGCTGCTGCTGCGCCTTACGACGGCAGATATCGTGCGAAGGGGAAATTCAAAACCTCCAGTTAGCTATAATCACGCGGGCGCCTAAACTAATGCGGACATGTTTTGATAATAACTGCCACAAAAGAACAAACTCTTCATAAAATAAAGTAAAATAGCATACTCTGGTACACGATTAGATAAGTGTGGACATGCCTTTTGATACTATTAATAATGGCCACAGCAGTGTGCTGTTCTCGGATATTTGTCAAAGCGCTCCTGCGACGTCTTTTACTACGCGTCCCCGCACATGTAGATACATACGTCGGCCAATCACACACTTGTGCAGCTCGGTACGTACGAGGAAGCCGTACAATTCGAGGTCAAGGTCGGGCCTCGATCGAGCCTGGAGGGGACCATGTACTACTAATATTTAATTAGTGCACTTACTATCGGTCAGGCTTCCAGTATAGAATACCCGGCGCCCTGGTATCATACGATAGCGGGGGAAACGGACGGTTAAGCTGATGAACAATGAGAGCACACACAAGAGGTGCCGATAGTTGTGACCTAACGAACGCACCGTAAGCGAAAACGGAAGCCCCCCCGGCTGCTGCTGTTGCTGTTGCTGCTGCTGCAGCTGTGCTTGCTGTTGTTGCTGCTGCTGCTGCTGTTGTTGCTGCTGCTTCTGCTGTGCCCCAGCCTGAGCCGCCGCCTGCTGCTGCTGCTGCTGCTGCTGCTGCTGTTGTTGTTGTTGCTGCTGCTGCTGCGGTAGCGCGGCCTGCTGGTGATTGCTCGGGTGTGGCGACTGCCCGGCTGCCTGGAAGGCCGCCGGGGAAGCAAGCGTCTGCTGGGGTGGGCCTTGTCGCGACGGCGTCTGAACACTGCTGGTGCTGTTGTTCGTGTTGAGTTGTGGATTGCTCGATGGGGGTGTCCTCACCATTGCCATCCCCTGCAACGAGCACGATCGCGCGCCATGCACAAAAGTCGGGCGTTGCAATTAACGAGCCAACCACCTTGGCCTGGGATCGCGGTGAGGTAAACCAATCCGACACAACAAATACTCCAGAAGGAAAAGGCGTGGTCGAGAGCAACATAAACTACTCCTAAATTTTCGTACCACCTAGCGAAGGCTTCTCTCAGCAAGGAACTCCCCCCTTCTGACGCCATCAACCAACATCCATCATGCCATCATGCCTCATTATCTAGAATGACATCCCAGGGAAGACAGAGTATATAAACCGCGAATTAATCGCAAACTAAGCAGCAACAATGCAGCAGCAGCAACGCACGCTATCCTAGGGCTGCACTGAATTGTCTGAGGCTCCTTCTGTACCTACAGTACTAGTAGCCTTTGTTCGAGAAACAAATCGTGCTTACCCCGAAGAGCAATCCCATGACTTCCGTCTACAACAAACGATATTGCAAACATTAATTAGGCTCCAACGACGACGCGGGGTAGCTCTTAAGTCAGACACTTCAATCATAAAAAATTTCCGCTAAAAAGCGCTACTCCTATGGCAGCCTGCGCCACCACACAGAAAGACACCCACCTGCGGCCGCTGTGGAGTGTGAAGGTTATCTGCAGCCGATGACGCGGCGCGCGCCATCTTGATAGGGGTCGTTGTTGCGCCGGTCTGTATTGTCGGGATCATGGTATCATATACCATTAGTAATAGTAATAGAGGGAAACGAATCCGAGGGAAAGCAAAAAGAGAGGCGGTGTCAAATCAAGCCCGAGGGATAATATATACAGGTACGGTTACAACGCACACATACGATGTGACCATTATATGCTGTCCACACGAGACCGAAACAACATTGTTAATTTTTTGTTTTGGCAGGGGTGTCCCGATAGGCTATAATAGTACACCCCGAGGCTGTAACAGTACTGGTAAAATACTGGTAGGGCTAACGAGGCTGCGACGAAAACGACAACAACTTCATTCTTCATTCTTCATACCGGACCTGGACTGATCGACCGGTACATACGCCGCAAAACGACCATCCCTACCCCACCTTCAGCGCCAGCATCCTACCCCTCCGCACCAAGCGGCCCAACAAGCACTGTGGGCAAGCCTGTCCGAAACCCCCCTCAAAGTCCCCTCCCCAAACCAAACACACACCAACAAACCATCGACACACAATATTACACTCCCTGTTTTTCCCCACCGTCCTCTCCAACTCGAGCCGGTCACAAGGTCCACACGTCGGACAGATGATCGATTCCCATCTCATGGTCTACATCATCTATAGATCTTTCAGGGCAGATATATTCGTCATCTATCTGTAGGATCTAGCTCATGTTGCCGGTTGCGAGCCGTATAACCTGCATGACTCCATTAACAGGACATGCTTCCTGGGTTGGATATGTACTGTACATATCCCGCACAGCATCTCATAACACCTTGGTAGGATCTAGATGATTTAGATGATCTAGATGATTTACAGTAGATGGTGATCTGTCCTACCAGATATGCGTGAATAGTTTCAAGGCAAAAAAAAAACACCTGCATCGTTCTTCCCGGAGTCTGCGGACCCGACGTGCCCAAACGCGCCCCCGCTCCCAGCGCCGGCGCTTGGGCTCCGGGCCCGGCCTGCTGCTGCTGCAACTGCTGCAGCTGCGTGGATGCCTGTGGCGAGTCTCCCAAACCCGGCACCTTGGCAACCTTTGTTGGGGGGACAGCGGGTGTCACTACCGGGCGTCCTATGATAGGCATCCCCCCCGATGTCGCCGGTGCACGTTGTCGAACTCCCACGGCAGACGCACTTTTCGCCGCGTCTTTCGCGCTCTTCACCACAGGCCGCCCGATCGTTAATCCTGCCGCAGCCGCCGCTGCCGCAGCCGCTTTGCCCTGAGGTGCCAGCCAGCCAGCCAGCCAGCCAGCCAGCCAGCCAGCCATCGGATTGAGGTATACATATTCGAGATTGAGAGTATGGTTTACAGCAGATATGCGAGGA
>JAYJME010002471.1:0-13649 GCA_036873775.1 Costaria costata | reverse complement strand
CCCTACTGTCCATCAACATGTATATATTGCTGAACAAGAATGACATTCCGACGATTTGGGGTTAAGGAGCCCCGGCATTCAAAAACAAAAAAGCCCAAAAGTGCAACCTCTATCGCAGCACGCATCAACATGTACCAAGCACCGCATGACACAAACAACCCCCCTATTCGGTGCGCGATGCGAAAGGCCCCGAAAATGTATCTCCAAGACCTCGTAAAATGGCGAATAACAATTTTCTACCCTGAAGATACCTCCTCCCTAGAGGCTTGTGCAGTGAAATGCCGTTGCAACCGGTATCCTCTTTCATTGTTGAACTCGTCCACTTATTGAAATGCATGCTGATGCTTGTGTATACTGCAAAACAGTGCTAAATAGTTGCCCGGGTGAAACGGCAATCCGATTTCCACATAAACCAGCACTAATTCCAACATAAATATCTCCAAACAGACGCAGACAGTAGTAACTACGGGAAAAGAAAACCCAACAGACAAAAAATAATCGGAAAACCTGCAAACACAAACAATAATACCGTCTGTCTTCACATAGAAATCCAGCCGTCCGTTTACATCGGCCTCCCTGTTGTGTGCTCTATGGTAGCAGAGCAACCGCACCAGTAGCAGAACAACCGCACGTCCCCGATAGAAAACACATCAAATGAACTCATCAAGCAGCGCCCTTGCTGGATACTCCACACGGGAGTACGCAGGGACATCAAACTACGACTGCATCTGATAAACTAGAACTTAGCAGACCCCCTGCTGGACACTCCCCGCGGTGGAATGCAAACGAGCAAACGCCTCCGTATGCGACGGTTTCGTGAGAGAACCAGCATGAAACTTTGCTGGCGTAGGTGGACAATCTCATATTCCCCGTTGTCCACACTCCGCTGCAGTAAATGAAACTGCAACGCGCGTCTGCATCCTAGAGAAAAACGATACACAGGCACCAGCACACCCTGCATCTCCATCAGCGATAGGCCTCCGATCAGCACTACGGCCTTGTGTGCATAGTTGGCATCCACTTATCACCCCGACTGAACTCCGCTATTAATACCCCTCTCAAAGGTAATACCGATGTAGCTCAAGTTTATCCGTATCAACACCAAAAAACACAGTACTGATCTCTCAAATCATCCTTCCGTGCACAGGCAGAATTAGTGCTCCCCAATCAATGATCTACACCGTATCGCATTTGATATCGAATCGTAATTATCTCGCATGCCGTCTCGGGGTCGCGGAAAGGCTAGTCGCCCTCGAGCTCGTTCGCGTCAACTAACGGGCCAGTTTGCAAGAGGGGCATTCCTACCAATAGATTGGGACGCATTTTACCCTTGCAGCCTTGCGCTCACCCTGATGCTACTGCAACCGTTTATCACGCGGGCGGATATCAACAGTCAATCATACAAACAACCAAAAGACATGTTTCTGCATCAGGTATTCTGCATGGTTTCGACGATATGATGAACTCGTCGGTTGCAACGTACGCCGAGAATTCAGTCACCCCCCCCTTGCCCGGCGAACAATGTATCCGCCCTACAGTAGATCTAGTCGCCCCTCCCTTACCCCAGCGAATAATGCACGTAGCTCACGGGTATCCGAAACTTATGTCCCATGCACACCTCAAACATAAAACTTCATAATCTACGACGGGCAAGTTCGCCGTTGTCTGCCCAAGTACAATCAATTACCCCCCTGCCCGGCACAACACAAGGCATGGCATCGCATCTCGCATGACGTATCGGGCACTCTACCAGTTCGGGGATAGGCTAGTCACCCTCGAGTTCGTCCGCGCCAAGGTCACAAACCAGTCAGCAGACGGGGCACTCCTACGGTTGGAATAGGTCATAAAATCACCCTTGCAGTCGTGGATTCATCCTGATAATACTGCGACCGCTTATCACACCGACGGGTATAATCAGTCAACCATACGAACAACTAAACGTCAAGTTTCTGCAGCAACCATTCTGCATGGTTTCGACGGCAGCACGACTTCGTTGGTTGCAGCGCACGCCGAGCATTCAGTCTGCCCCCCTTGCTCGGCGAAGAATGCATCCAACTATCTCACGGGTGTCATGTACCGGTAACTTACACCTCATGCACAACGCAAATACAAATCCCATACTCTACGATGGGGCATGTCCCCGTCGTCTGCCCGAAAACAATCACCCCCCCCTGTTTGAATACACTGCTGTCAGACGGGGTGGTGGTGACTCCGTGGCGTGGGACGATGACGTAGTGTAGGAGGACTCAAGATGGATGGAAAGACTAGACTCCCAAACCACTAGAAATACACATGTGGGCTGTACCGTATATCACGAGCCCAATATAAACACAAAACAAAGAGGTGACCCGTGCCGTTATGCCCCAGATTCCACCACATACATGAGTCGATGCTTGTGTGCGGTGCTATGCCGTGCTATGCCGTGCCGTGCCGTGCTGCACTGTGCTTTATCTTTCGTACATACGAAGTACCGCTATATAACAAGTATGTACGTCACGTGCATGCGGCGTTCGAGGTGTTCTGCGGGAGCATGGAGCGCTTCGGACTTACAAGTCGCCTGTCTGTACCTTATTTCTTCCTTGTGAGCGAGCGTAGCGGGCGGCATTTGCAAGTCGTCTGTTTGCACCTGAACTATCCCTTGCGAGCGAGACCGTCCGCTACGCGAAGCACATATATATGCATGCATGTCGAATGCGCCATTTTTTCTCTGCACCATGGAACTCTTGGCTTTTTCAAGTCGCTAGTTGCATCAAATCATTGGACTTTTCTGCCTCCTTCACATGCTGTTGTATTATCAGTATCCCTTGCGCGAGCGTAGCGGGCGACGTCAGTCACCCGCGGAGCAGAGCCCATGCATTGCGCGCGCAATAGTGGGTGTGCTGGATGTCGACAACGTGAAGAACACACACAGCAATCAGCCATTGATATTCGAAATGATGATGATGAATGAGAGCTCCGGAAGATGAATTAACTACACAATAAGTAGTATGCGCGATCGAAGTATCCCGCGCAGCTTGCAAAGTTGAGTTTCGACGAAATCCTCGATCCCACAGCTGAAGTGTTTTTAAAATAATATTACAAGCGCTCAGAGACGGCCCCACGTGGTAGCCTGAGTGACCCGAAATTTGGGCGGTTAAATACTGGCTCAAATTAGTGGTGTCCGGTTGATCACGTCAGCACCTCGGAGTTTTTTACCTGCCCGGGTATGACTTGGATATACCCTTCGAAATTGTCGGAGTTACTAAGGCCTATCCTAAAAACGTTTGATTTTTATGACTCGTTGCACATCTTAAAACCAACACCACTTACAGAAGTATAATGTAACAAGATTGTGCGTAGTAAGACGACGTGCACCCCATGGAACAGTAAGGCAGTAATATTACTTATTGCAGAAGAGTAGACGAAATCCTTGCAAGATACTCTCCGATCCCCCCCCCCCCGAACCTATATGCTTTTCTTATTTTCCTCCTTTCACTTGCGATGCTAATCATTTCCTCCGTTTCCCAGACCACAAACCCATGGTGAAACTCACTAAATGACTGTTAGACTTTCTTTCCCTCAATAAAGACTATACATCCCCCATTAGGTTATACAAAACCCGTAGTACGCGCGATCGACGTATCCCATGCAGCTTGCAAAGTTGAGTTTCGAAGAAATCCTCGATCTCACAGCTGACGTTTTATATAATATAATAAGCCCACAGCACTTCAGCAACCAATGTATATATCAACTATACCTGGTATATTATACTTCTATACAAACAAATACGAAACCCTGTAGTCTACCGGTATTACGTATCATCTCTACCGTTACAGCTACTCGTATATATTGTCACTACGAAAGTTTCTATATACTCGTGTAATACAGTACGTAGTCTAGACTGGTCTACTGTACCGGTAGTGTATCATACACACGACGTAAAAAGCAACGTCGTACGATACGTACAAACTGCCGGGCTCACAGGGACTGATTAAACTAAACAAATGGAACAGACTGTCATCCTCAGGGTGGTTTTATCGCTTTTACTACCCCAAAAAGTAGTATCCCACACTATCTCCATGAAGTTTTGTCTCCAAAACCCGTTTCCGGCTCTAAAAGGGTTAATAATGACTGCGGGTGATTAGAAGGAACGCTGCGGGAAGCTAAGACGGAGCCCACCTAGCAAATGAATGATCGTTAGAGTATGTACTGAGAAAAACAGACGAATTAACCAGAAGACCGGTAAAAAACGAAAGAAATGAAACCCAACGGCGGCCTCGGCGCCTGATTTGACGACGGGGATGATCGGAAACAAGTCTGCTGCAAGCGAAGACGAAGCTCATCCAAGAATTGCGTATTTATAGTGTTCAAACGATGTACATAAAACCTCAAAAGGTTAGAGGTTGGATTGGAGTGATGAGCGAGCTTCAAGTTGACAACGTGCCTGCCACTTATTGTATGTATGATTCTTGACATTGTGGCCAGGGGGGCGTGGTCTCTCGACGCACCCGTGTAATCGCCATGTTTATTTGAATCAACGGCCTCAAATTCAATCGCTGCGAAGCGGATAGCTCATAGAGTATGCCAGTTGCTTCGCTACACGCGTTTACTGGTTATGCAGCGACCCAAAACCTGCATTCCGTCTCACTCGGGTCTATCCCCCACGGCAGTTCAACTTTACCGACCCCGAATGCGTATAGTTCAGAGTCGATGTGCGGCCTACCTTGCAGTTGTACCCGCGTGTTCACTGTTTTGCTCGCCAGATGTATTATCTTTGTCCGTAGCAGACGGTATCTTCAAACTCAGGAGTTCCCTAATGCGTTCAATTGAATCCCATCACCAATCAATGTGCACGACGCAGGATCTACTCCACAAGCCGGACGTGGCAACGACGGATCTTTGATAATTCCGTACTCCGGCCGCGAGTTTAGCAAGAACCCCTGCGGACTACGTACAGCAGTGCTTCAGCAATTATGCGGCTCGGCTACTACGGTGGGTCGTGCTTCCTGGCGGCGTTCTGCTTACTTTCTCGGTGCGGCGAATGTAGTACTGATCAGAGCAGCCTCAGCGCGGACTACAGCGACTGCGAGGAAGACATCAGCTCGTTCGCGGACGGTATTTGCGAAGCTGCCCTTAACACTGCCGCCTGTGGCTTCGACGGCGGTGACTGCTGTGAATGCACCTGTTTTGTCGACGGGGCACCCTGCAGCGAAACCGACGCTGAATTTTCTTGCGAAGACCTGGACGCTCCAAGTGACTGCGGCCCGACGGCAAGCCCAACCGCAAGTCCGGCGTCTTCGCTCGAACCGGGTGAATGTGCGGGATACGTGCCCCACATCCAAGACGGATACTGTGACCAGGGCAACAACAATGCCGCGTGCGGGTTTGACGGGGGCGACTGTTGCGCTTGCACCTGCGGGGAAGATTTGGAACATCCGTGTGGGGCGCAAGGGGTGGGATTTGACTGCCAAGATCCAGACGTGCCTTCGAACTGCAGCTTGAGTCTCGGTGCCTGCGATGGGTATGTTGACAACATACAAGATTCGTTTTGCGACAGCAGTCTGAACAACGCAGAATGTGGCTATGACGGAGGTGATTGCTGCGAGTGCACGTGCCGGGAATACGACTACTACGACTACTGTGGCTATTATGGCTACGACTGCATCGACCCGAGTGCTCCCGTCGAATGCGAGCAGTACACTGATAGCCCAACACCGAGCCCGACGACGGCCGGGTACCCCGGCTGCGAGGGGAATGGCTTCTACCTAGGGGACGGGTATTGCGACTCATCCCTTAACAGTTTGGAGTGCGCCTGGGACGGAGGAGACTGCTGCATGTGCACGTGCATCCCAGGGTATTACTCGTGCTTTAATTTTGACTGCCTGGATCCTTCAGCCGCTACCGATTGCGCTACAACCAGCCCAGCAGATAGCCCTTATAGCAACGACGACTTCTACGCTACTTCTCCCAGCCCCATAACAGGCCCGTCAGACGACGACCAGGTTACCACTTATGCTGAGGACGATACAATTAGCAGCGGGAACCCTACGGCAGGGGACGACGACGAATGCCAGGAGCCGGTGTGGTTTATTTCGGACGGACAATGCGACGCGGGAACCAATACTGCCGTGTGTGGGTGGGACGGAGGAGACTGTTGTGAGTGTACTTGCGTCGATGGCACAAACTCCTGCGGACGGGCAGGATACAACTGCCTGGACCCGGCCGGGGTCGGTGATTGCGGTCAGCCCGCGGCTGCACCACCTTCCGGAGAAGCGGGCCTAGAGAACGCACCCACCACAGACACCTCCCTTACCAGTGTGGAGGTTGGCGGCGTAGTTTCTATAGCTATGTTTGGGTTCGTCAGTGTTGCGGCGGTCATCGTTGGCGCCTTTGTATTTATCCGCCGGAAGTGTCAAACCTCTGTGCAGTAGGCGTAGAACTAGCAGAGAAAACCACCCTAGTATTTGCTCCACCCTCCTATTAATAGCGCGGGCGCTCGACTGTTTATGGCCGACAGGTAGGACACGCGCGAGGCTAACCTCGACAGCGGAAAAAAGGGGGAAGACGCGGCAGGAAATGAAGAGGGGAATGTGGTGAACATGTAACAAGTTGAATCGGTAGTATGGACCAGTGAACATACAATAAGTTGAATCGGGCACGTGGATCAATGCACTCTGTTCAACCATAGAGCAGTGCGCCAGGCGAGGTGGCAATGTCAATATGCGTTTGTCTCAGAACGGCTATCGGTGGTGATATATTAAGACACATTAGAATAACGAGGGAAGGTGGTGAAAATGTTTTTAACATTACGCCGTGTCGGAGGTAACGTTGATTTGCTCGGCCCTTGTGCCACGTTGGCGGTTTGGCCTATCTTCGGCAACAGCCACGTGTTTTCATTGGCCTGTCCAGTGTCAACGAAAATGCGGTATTTCGAACGTGTGTATGATATGTATCGGTATGGAAACACAACAAGTCGTACATATGGACGAGTCGAGCAGCATAGTCAAGCTGAGTCACAGCATCACGGTATTTAGGGTGCTGCTTACGATAGCAGTACATCTGTTTGAGAGGCATTCGTTATGCCGATGAACGCTTACCGGTATACTGTTGTTCAATGCTGCCTGGCAGGAAGTGCGTCTGATAACCACAAGGTGTGACGCGCCATCGCTGTTCAGTGAAGCGAACCTATACATTACGAGCCAGAACTAAACCACACAGTATGCAAACGAGTAGCCTCCTCATGTTTGGCACAGGATGCAGAAGAGTCGAATACTCCACGACGACCGCCTATAGCTGGGATCGAATAAATATAGTTCGCCCACGTCTCACACACGCGTGCGGCCCTGCTCCAGCTTGACCGTTGTTCCTGTCGGAGGTGTATGCGGTCTCCTCGTTTTCTTTTTGCGACTCGTATAGCGTGCCATATGTATACTTCGTATGATACGTATAATACGTACGTTACATCACTTTAACTATTGTCTGAGGTATTGCATATTGCATACGATTTGTGTCAGTTGTAGTGTTGGATATCGTATCGAAACTTTCGATATATCGTTCGATAAAAAAATAAAATTGTCGAACGAACCGAAAAAAGTTCGGTATTTCGATAACGATAAAACGATAAACGATAACGATACGAAAATAAATAAAAGGCCGAACGCCTCCCAGGGGAATAGGGGACAGGTATTTGTTTTCGTAGAGCGGGGAAGGTTGGGTTCGTGAGTACGTATAAAAGTTGTTTGTAGTAGCATTTGGCACTATATCATTAATATTATTATTGTTTTATTATTATTGGTATTCTTACTTGCCCCCAAGTTTCCCAACGAATTTTCTCGCACTCTACCGTTGTTATTGTTGTCCGTCCCTCCTGCTGACAATTGCAAGTCCTCCGTGTTGTCGGCTGCCCCGTTCCCCTTGGCCGAGTCCCTGGTCGGGCCTGGGCCGCCCGCCAAGTTGTCTTGCTCTTCGTCATTCAGCTGGTCCTCGGTCAGCTCCGGGAGCACCATCTTTCCTCCTCACTACTATGATCCTGCTACGCTGATTTCACCAAACACACCAACAACACAAAAAAAAACAACACGAAAAAAACACAAAGCAACTCGACGTTGACGTCCTACGCTCGTTGCCCTGCTCTTTTCAGCTCGTGCAGTGCCTCGCCCGTCAGCTATCCTGGTTACTTCGCTGCACTGACGACTCCCTGCTTCGCAATGATCTATGGCTGCTTGCTTGCATCTGAATCTCGTTGTTTCTCTCTATCTCATCTCCGGCCTGTGGCAAATATTACCCCGTGCCCAACATCCCATTATTTCTTGTGTCTAAAACCTCCTGAATTATCGTGCGTACTGGTATATCTTTCCACCCGTTACCCCCCAAACACCAGGTTGCCCCTAAGACAACCTTCTTCTTTTTGTTTTTTTTAACACACACAATTGTAATACACCTGGTATACAGCAGCATAGGTGGCCCTGCTCTTTAGTTTTTCTTTCTTTCTTAGTTAGGGGTCCCCTTTTAAGGCACCCCACGTTAAGGCATTACGCACAGTATTATGCATCTGGTGTCACCCCTCTAAGATGAGGTACTTCAACCACCATGCCTCGTTTTTTGCTGTTTTTCGTTGCATCGACGACAAATCAGGTCGGATATATTGCCTTCACCTCGTTCGTCGATCGCCACAAAACTAGCTACTTCTAAAGGACAATCATGGCGACTGAACAAGTCGGCGTGCTATCAAGGCAATATTATATACTGATACTATTATAGGTATTTAGTTAGCTCCCGTCGACGGCCAGACGATATAAAAGCTCACAGAGACAGGGATGCGATTGTGTCAATATGACTCTTATATTTCCTGTGACATGAGTCCCCTATATATCAAGTTTATCCCTGCTGGACGTCAACGAGACATTTCGTATGTAGTCCATGGCCACCACCTGTTACACAGGTAATTGGACATCACCTTGAAGAGGAGATCCAACAGGATCCAAGGGGCTTATACCAGGCATACTTCGTATGATAACAAAAATGGCGTTGGTTACAACGGGTCCTGGGGATGCCGCAAAAAACGCCTCCACGGAAAAACTAGCAGGTGTCACTACAGTCCGTTTTCTCAGGAAGGATGACAATGCGTTGGTCGAGAATAGCGCAATCGACGACGTTTGACTGGCGCCCGTCCTCTAATACCAGGTATAAGAGGCAGAAAGTTCCAGGGCGGGCAAGGCTGGGCACGATCGTATTTCTACCCCTTCGTGAGCACCAAGTGTGCGCGAATAACCTTGTTGGGGCTGATCGCAGGAGGGATATCGCGTTTGGGATACAGTGTTTACTTGCGACCTAAACAGCGGCCAATAAATGCGGCCGTATCACTCGTCTAGGAAGATCATGCAGCAGTTCTAGTATCAGTATGCTGTGCACGTGTCGTACATCTCCTTACGTCGCGCTTTGGACACATCTCCTACCCCGGACTGCCAAGGCTGCGCCGTGTGGCCGATACCGTTTGTCGCGGTGGAGTGAGCCATCTGGCCACGCCCGAAACGGATTCGCACCTTTTTGCCGTCTTGATTACGTGCACGCGTGCTTTCCAGAGGGCTAGATGGACGCGGATTCCCTTTACTCCGGTCGTCGAAACAGGGGACGCGTGGTCAACGAGTGATCATATTGCGGGCGATACGCATATACGACGGTTGGACGGTGGAGAGATGGTATATAAGGTGCATAAGTTGTTTGACCTTTATAGCTAGTTTCGAGTGGTATTAAAACTACCGAGCTTATATGCTTCGCCGAATAGTCGCTTACGGTTTTCCACATGCAACGGAGCGCGTTCCTTGTCAGGGACGCCCCTTCTTCCCCCTACGTGTTACAACGGGAGCTCCTTCACCGCTAGATCGTCGTTCAAACCGATAGACCCTCAGCTTAACGCTAGTCCGCACAACAGTCATGCGATTCAGCATACCCGGCGCACCTGACGCTGCCACAACCCCCCTACCAAACGCCTAACTACCGTCAGCACAACGTGGGCGCCTCGGCCATCACCCGGTACCAGCGTGTGCGCCTTCCTCCTCCGTCCCTCACCGTCGTCTCGGTGTTGAAACACCCGCCCTTCCCGACGATTGACTGCAGTACCGGCCCTCCCTCGAGAAACCTGAAACCGGGCTTAGGCTGACTTCCTATTCCGGGCTGGCACAAAAGCACACTTTCTTATGCTGCACTTTTTTATTTCGGTCCCCGAGAAGACGGTTTGCCCAGAAGTGCACAAGGTTTTTCCCGCACGCATGATGGGCTTTCTTTATTAGTCCATGTAATAGAATATCATTGCCCGCCTCCATAGCGGTTAATAGCTCATACGCCAGACCTGTCCTTGCTGCTGAATAGTAGTCCAATTCGGGGCCACATAAAGGTAATCTTCTCCCGAGGTATTGTACTGCACACGTCTACTGGTCTGTTAGGCGTACGTTTGGCATGAAAGCCCTACTACTATCTCGTGCGGTCGACGCCACCCCCTCGCCCAAGACGACACGCTTGCGCTTGGCCCTGGAGTTTTCTTGCGACCTCTCGACGGCTTTAGTATTGTTGACTCCATCCTCTGTTTCGTCGTCTTCCTCATCCACATCCTCATACCCTTCCTCTCCCCCTTCCTGGCTCTCTTTGTCTGACCCACCAGCCTGAGCAAGGCACTCCAGCAATGCCCAAGATCCCTCCCCCGACGAGCTGTCCACCGAGTACTTGGTCAACGGCAGCTTCACGCTGTGTGTAATGCCATCGCGGTCGACAAAACCTCAGCAGTCGTAGCGATGGCGGGTACGCTCTTGCGCCTGCCGCGTGAGGGTGTCCGTTAGCCACCCCACACCCAACGGCAGCATTATCGGCCTCTTTACGAGTGCGGTGAGTGCCGTAGGTGCTACGTTCGCCAGGATGTATCCCGTGGGGATTTCGAGGGGCAGGGGCTCCACGCCGTCGTCGAGGTCGTCGTCGACATCCAGGGTTGCTAGTTTGTCGTTCGCGCCGCTGTTGCTCTCGGTCCCTTCCTCGTACGAGTCATCCTTCCCGTCGTTTGAGCCCGGCGGGTGTTCCTCGTCGGTAGGAGCAGACGAGGGCGGCAGATGCGATGCCCATCTCCACGTTGATATTATTCGCAGCTTCGCCGACCCCTCGCATGATCAAAATTATACGCTATGATGCCGTCAGCATATTTGACTCCCACAACTTCACATGGTCAGCGTCCAGCAGCCACGTGTCGAGGGCACTGCACACGTGCACCTTGAAAAGGCGGCCGTAGCCGGCATCTAAAGACTGGATCTCCTCCGTGCACCCGGTGGGCAGAAGCGAGAGCAATGAATTGACCTGATCTGTGACCAAACCCTCTTTTGCTTTATCCTTCAAAAACACAAACTGGTCAGTGGTCAATGCACCTTGGTGCTTCAGGCTAGCCAACCGGGTCTTAACGTGAAGAACGGTTTCAGCGTCCATGGGAATGCGGAGTTGTTACAGAAGAGGCAGTCGCCGGCCGCCGTGTTCAGTGAGTTTCCCCTGGGTGTCCATTTTGTGTTTTTAAGGGACCGGGGATGATGAAAAAAGTGTATATATTATTATTAAAGAAGGGTAAACGTTTGAAAAACAATGCACAATAAAATACTTGTTTGTCGTCGTACTGTATGTACTGTTTTAAGTCACAGCTGACATGTTGTCCTTGTTTTATTCAACAATTGTACTGCTGTGATGCCGTCTGTGATGGCAGTGGTGTCATGGCGTCTTGCCTCCACAGGGCACAGCCACACAGGAAGGCGTAAAGTTTCTTCAAACTTAGGCAGTGCCCAGGCTCAGAGTTGTATTTGTATTTTTATTCTCAGGCTGACTTTCTTCTAAGCTACTTTCTTATGAGCGGGCCGGTACTGTATCGTCATTCCAGAGCGAGCATTGTTGCCGTTTCCCCGCAGCCAGTCCCTTCCCAGCTCGCCCTGTCCCTGCTGTAGGTGGGAAACCTCACCCCTTTCCATGGGCATTCCGGTATATCGCAGGTCTGCTTGTCACGTGGAGGCGACAAAGCCCCTTCCAATCCCCCTCTGGCTACCACACCCGCCTTTACGGTGCCTAAGTGTCGTATACCTACTTCACAACCACTCGTCTTACCCCATCAGTGCCCGCAAACGTCCACCCCACCCGCATGCAAATCGGGACAACTTGTACTACCTTTCCTTGTAACTCATGGTCTCACTCTCCCTTTGGTAGCGTTGATGCCGGCCAGGGGCAACAGTCCAGACGATTGTGAGTCTCACACAGAGCCCGAAAGATGGCGATCTGCAATGGGGTAAAGCTGTGCGGGACCTCCTCCTCCTTCAGCCTCTAGGACTCCGTCCCGCTTTGGTACCGGCCCCAGCACTGCTATTCCCACGCCCCTTCTGAGTTATCGACTGATTGCAGCTGGGGCAATGTGTAGAACGACACCGCCACCATCAAAGTCACCTCCAACCCTCGAGTCCCTTCCCCGGCCCAAATGCGTGAGGTCGTCCTCCAAATCATGGCGCAGATGCTCTGGCCGCTCATAGAATATCTTGACATCAACTGCCGACCCCGTCTTACCCCTCACCCGGCGGAATCTCAACGTCGTCTGATAGCTGAGGCTCGGCTGATCGATGGCCATCACCAGCCACGGCCCTGTCCAAACCTAACACGCCAATATGGCTCATTTACCCTTCCTCACTAGCTGGCTGGCCCCCTCAGTTTCCAGCACCGTGTCTTCTATCTTTAACCACTCACCTGAGGAATTAGGATAAATGCCGCACTGTGCCGTGCTCACTTGGGGTTGTTCTCTTCATGCCGTCTCGTGAGTGTCCAGCCGCAGTCCCAGGGATGCCTGCCATTTATTCGCCACAAAGGTGCCGAGTCCCGTACGGAGAGCGTCGCCGTCACGTGCGGGGGTGAGATCGTCCAGATTCGTGCGCTCGTCACGGATCCGGAACGGCGCCCCACCCGAGAGGAGGGGAGCATTCGGCCTCGTCTGTTGAATTCAGCAGACGACCTTGATTCACTTCTCCTACCGCCTTAGCCAGCACTTGCAGAGCTAGAACATCGGCTCATGCAGCCATCCCCCATCCTCTCCACGGCCCCCTGTCTGCGAGGACGATCCGCGTGCCCGTGGTCTATCGGCGCTCCCAACCGTTGGCATGAACGGGTGGCTACGATAGCAGTAAATTCCACCGTGGCGTCATCTCTGATCAACATCAGCGCCCTGAGCGTAAGCAGTAGCCCCAGGATCTTCCACTCCACATCGACGGAATCCGTGGACGCTAACGACAATGCTCACAAGAGCCTGCTGGCTCGGTACACCACTACCAATATATACCCTCTTCCCTTGGCTGGAAACCTGTTTCATGTCCTAGATATTAGTATCCCAAATTCTTCTCACGGCCAGAGCAGCCACGTGGGCATCATAGCCACTCCTCGGTGCCAGGCTCGCGTTTTCCGGCTGTATCCACAAGAGAACACGCAGTTACTGACGTCCTGGGCTACGGTCGGTGATCGGTATTTTCCCTTGACAAGCATGAGAGTTCGTGCGGCGCCAGGGTGGTCGTAGGTGCTGTGTAAGAGCGTCTAACCCCCCGGCACGAGTTTTCGCGTGACAACCAGCTTTGGGACCTCACGTTGGGGAGCGCTCCGCTGTAAGTCGCTGTCGTCAA
>JAYJME010002470.1:0-10237 GCA_036873775.1 Costaria costata | reverse complement strand
CAGGCACGAGGAAAACCAACCCAGGTGATCGAATGCAGCAGTTATTATTCGGATGAGGATAGGACTATGTTGGGTTGGGTTGGATTGGGTTCGGACTTTCCTGCCCCCCACCAACACACACAGTTGACGACAGTTACAAATATCCTCGAGTGCGAGTTCCTATTAATAGCGAGAGCTACAAGTACCTTGTTATTAGTATTGATAGTATGACGGTATATTTATCTACTGCTGTACGAGGCTTGAAGTAAAGGTTGGAAGGACTTGTTCCAGCGCGTGTATGTATTATGCCGTACCAGGTACCAGGCATGTATTTGTTGTCGCGGTGATTGTTTCGCCCTTTGCCTGTGCCCATCGTGTTGCTGTATAACACGCCAGATAACACACACGCATACGAATTTCCAAGCTGATTTTTTCGACATTACACCTGTATACGTCGAAGGATGCGTCTAAGGAAAGATATCTACTAATACGAGATGTTTGGATATATTTCCAAAGCATATTGTGCGCTCCCCTTATTCTGGAGAAAATCGGCTCGGAAGTTCATCCTAGGAGGTGTGCTACGCTGCGTACTATTCATACTTCGAAGTATGATATTAATACCAGTATACGGTAATATATTCCAGCGCAGTGATGTGTCACGTGCGCGTGTTACCTGGCACCAGGCACCTGGTACCGGTGTCTTATACCTGGTATCATACAGTACCGGAGACCCGTATCATACATGCGTGTGTTGTTAACAGTATATCTTCTTGTTGGTGCAAAAGGTCGGGCAACTGGCTATCGTCCTGGAGCCCCACCTGAGTTTATGCTGCTTTGTTTTTCCCACTCCTATAGACCCCCTGTGCTGTTTCGTGACCACGAGCTAGATTAAAACACTGGGCTAATGTGAGCTAATGTGATAACAGGTAGCGCCGTTGATGAGCATGTGCAATGCCGCTTTGTGGACCGAGTCGCGGCCATAGCGCATGAAGGTGAAGATTATTTGCGGGCGTGAGTTGTGTACCTTTTTCCTTGCAAACCCCGCCTGTAGCGCTGCGCCGTGCATATCATGTAGCAAAAGCGAGCTAGAACATCACTGCAGTCAGCTTCATGCTGCTCTACGCTACTTCTCGTCCAAGTTGAGTAAGTCTCCTATCAATAGTCGTGGCGGAGAATACCCGGCTTGCAGAGCCCATTCATGTATACTACTCGTACTCAGCATCTGCAATGCCGTACGTGTGCCTTCAGTAGTATATCTAGTGCTGAAAATCTTGCCGCTTCAAATTTCGACAGGTTTACGTCTTGTGGAGAAGTACGCTCTCGTGGTCGGGGGGGGTGCTACTCACCGATACGACTTGAGCCAAATGGTGATGTTAAAGGACAACCATATTGCTAGCGCTGGGGGTATCACAAGTGCCGTGGAGACCGCCAGACGAGCGGCTGGGTTCTCCATGAAGATCGAGGTGGGCGTTGTTCTTGAGTCGGGAGTCGGGAATACTTTTCGTCGCGCCGGTTGATCACACACAATAATTGCAACACCTAAGTCTTGGGTGTACTGTACTGACTAGAGGCTGTTAATAAAGACTCCATGTGGTGCGATGATGTGGTCCAGTAGGCACTTTCGATGGTGTTCGATGCCCTTGCACCATGCCATCAAAGGATTGTGTTGCTATGCATTGCATAGAGGTATGAGTAAATGTCCCATTGAACTATTCGAAAATCGCTCGTTTGTTGGAAGTATCACGAGTTGGACGAAGCTTGAGGTATGCCGTGGTAGCTGGTGTTCCCTTTCAAAAAGCGTAGATGCGAAAAATAAAAAATAAAGTGTATGCGAGGTGATAGAGCCAGTGCGGTGAATGGCTACGGTGGGACATATAAGTAACATTTGTTTCGCCCTGTTCTAATTAACTGTCAGCTTACAGTGTCTTCGATTGAACACATTTCGGGGCGCCTTTGGACACAAGCTTTAGCTGTGGTGCAAATTTTGACGGAGGGTTGCTGATCTTTCGCAAAAAAAAGTGCGATCAAGCCAAAACCGGAGACAAAAACCGAATATCCCCGGGGTTCGGTACCTCCTTGTTAACCCTTGCCCGTCGTAAGAAGTATGTCCTGCATGACCCCTGTGCTTGAAACGCGTCGCTTTCATGTGTCTTGGCAATTCGACACTGGGCGTTAGTTAGTTGACGACATCGTGCAAAGTTTTACTACGTTGGAAGCTGAATTGGCTACAAACGGCGCGTTCATATATCTGCACATACCAATTGTGCTGTACCGCCCCGTACGATAAAATGAATAATTCTGAAAGGCAAATAAGGTCAAATCGGGTGAAATGAACAAATCTGAAAAGCAAGAGCGAAAAAAACAAGCTACTCCTACAACATGTTGCAGTAGGAAGGGAGACGGATACGCTAGAGCCGCTCCCACCACCACGCCGAGACATGCTTAGCAGCAGGCTCGTAAAAAACGTGAATATGCCTCACTCGGCAGGCGCTGGTGCTACCCGTACTACTGCAGTACTGGTATCTCGCAATCGGCGAGGCTTATCAGCACGGTTTTGGGCTTGAACGACGCGGACGACCAACATAAACGTTTAATAAAAACAAACTCGGATTTCCATTGAGTGGGTGATGCGATATCGGGGTTTGAAAAATAGTGACAGATAATTGGCACTAACTGTTAATAGGGACATTTACGTACCTCTATTCCTTTGGTTCCCTTGACGGATTTTTCCTTTTTTTTCAAGGAGTATCCGACTACCTACCCGATTTCCCCAATATGCTCTCCACACTCTACGTGATTTATTCACGTGCGTGACACGTTGACTTGACACTATTTATTGCATCGTTTACAGCTTGCAAAAAAAAACACAAACGACCGGCGCAAGTAACGATGTTCTCGCGTGCACTCGTTCGGTAGGTTGAAAGCAGCACCTACGAGCAAGCTGCCGAAGCAGCGAGAGCCGGGGCAGACATCGTTATGCTCGACAACTTTGAGCCAGGCGAACTGAAGTCTGTGTCGTGCAGGCTGAAGGAGCAGTTCCCTAACGTAATCCTGGAAGCCAGCGGGGGGATAACCGCGGAGACTTTGCACCTCTTCTTTGTCGACAGCATCGATGTCATCAGTCAAGGGGCGCTCACCCATGGATACGATTGCCTCGATTTCTCCTTGAAAATCGTCTCACAGGACTCGTGAACAACGGGCGAGCCGCCCCGGGATGAAGCAGAAGCTGCCAGAGGCCGTGTCAGAAATAGTCAGCCGCTCATGTACAATGTGGCCTCCTTGTGGAAGCAAAAGCTTTTGAATTGTAGTGTGCACGACAATAGCTAGACATAATTGCACAGAGTGCTGGTATTACATGAAATCTCGCCGCCAAGGGGCTGGCTGCTGTTTGTGTTTATGTAAAGAGAGCCTACGACAAGGCGAACGTGGAATGTTGTTAAGTAGCCTCGGGGCACGGAATACCCACCGTGGAAGAATCGTTCCAGTTTTTTGGCAGCCTCGTTATGCCGGCGGTGTGTGCAGTATACCTGGCATGGGTTTTCCTCTAGTATGTTTCGGTTATTGATAGTCGGTTTTGAGAGTTCTGCTGGTCGAAGTGAATCAGGTTCCCAGTCACGCGGCGGTTAACCCCGAGTGTTGAAACCTGAAGAGCAGTTTTGTAGCGTACTGGTATAGTAGTAGGTAAGACAAACATACTACCTGGTAACATATAAGAATGAAGCTCTAACGAATTCAGTGTGTGCCTTTATGTTTTTTTCCGACTCGTATGTATCGTCGTTTTGGTCCGGTGCATACTTTTTCCACTGTCCGAGGTCACGAGATCGGTCTCATTTTATCCCTGGTTTTCGCCCGTTCATGCCTAAAGCTTTGTCGCGTTCTGAGTTTAACACTCAGTAGCGAGGAGCACCAGCGGCCATCGCGCCCTCCTCGGGGCAATAGGCGCCGTCGGTGTCTCCAGCAGCTGCCTTTGTCAACGAACGCAAGGATACTACCCCCTTCAGCTCCCTCTGCATGCCCACACAAGTTTTCAAGTGGCCTGTCATGCGGCAGAGCAGGCCAGCAATACATGTGTTTAGGTCGTCGATAAGACAGTCGCGGAATTGGAACACATGAGAGTCTTTCCTCGCAACGACATAGTTTTCGATTCCAACCCCGCCTTCCACATTGATAAAAGTCCGGGCCCTTTTCGACGCCTGCGCACGAACAATTTCAAATCAATGCTCCAAAGCTGTAGCCGGCGCGACCAACGCCGACTGTTAGTGGAACACAATCTCCCCTGAAGAGGTTGGCCCCAATCTTGATATTATACGAAGTATATGAAGGTGGACGCCCTGATCAACATGTCCATGTCTGTCTACCAATATTAAGCAACTACCAGTAAGCTCTCCCCGGCGACGTCTCCTGAGAGTAGTACATGTTCCAGCCAAGAATATCAAAGCGCGTTCTATTACCAATAACTCCCACGTATATGTTCTGCTTGTACAGCGATGTTAGTGTTTAGGTTTTAGAGCAGCTTCAGCGCTACCTTGGAGCAAAAGAGCAAACGGGTGACACCGTCCTTCCCATCGTCTACTTACAGTGACCGTTCATGAGTCCTTGGAGCTCGAGTCCGGATTCGTCGTCAGGTCTAGTCATATGTCTGCAACCATCTGTGGCCAATGAAAGCTTGCGTCTACCCCACAAGGACCTACAGTAGAGCCGGTTACCAAAGTATGATAATACAACGCTCGCGTTAGTAGCTAAGGTGCACCTCGGAATATCGTACAGGAAACGTCTATGGCAATGTCCACCAGAGGTACCAATGTATTAAATCGTCTTCCGCAGCCTGCAGCTAATATTGACCGATGTCGACTCGACAGCTTCACCAACCCCGGCGTTGTGCAATTCCAAACTTATGACATTTCACATCTCCCGACTATTCGCGCCGTTCGTCCGAAAGTGTACACTCCTTCCCCCTTCCGGCACCTCCCCCGTATCTCTATCGCCATCACCCGACAGCTTCGACGCCTTTCGTCGTCAGCGACCACGCGTGCCCTGGTGTCGGCCTTTCGGCTTTCGGCTACTTCGCCGTTCGCCCGTCAGGTCTTGTTTACAATACTAGCTTTGGTGTTATAAGGTATTAGTTTGTTCTCCACTAACTTGTTATAAGGCTTAGTTTGGGTAGGTGATTGGTTAACCTTTTACCAGTAGCCCGACAGACTAACACCTTAACAATATGGCGACGACGGCAGGACATGGGTTTGAGGTCGGGAGTTCGAATCTCACCGTGCCCACAAAAATAAGCCTTTTTTTTTAAATGGAACTTCCCCATGTCGAACCTGAAAAATACTTCTGGATCCCTCAAACACATAGGAACCGCCTGGTGGTTTTGACTCGATCGCTCGTATATCCGGCCGACCTGTATACCCCGCCGTTCGAGGGGGCGAGAGTGTTATAAGGCTTAGTTTGAGTAGGTGATTGGTTAACCTTTTAGCAGTAGCCCAACAGACTAATACCTTAACAATATGGCGACGACGGCAGGACATGGGTCTGAGGTCGGAAGTTCGAATCCCACCGTGCCCTCAATAATAGGCCTTTTTTTTAAGAAAAGTGGAACTTCCCCATGTCGAACCTTAAAAATACTTCTGGATCCCCCAAACACATGCGTAGGAACCGCCTGGTGGTTTTGGCATGTCCGCCCGTATATCCGACCGACTTGTAAATCCCGCCGTTCGAGGGGGGGGGGGTGTTATCAGGCTCAATTTGGGGAGGGGATTGGTTAACCTTTTTGCAGTAGCCCATCAGACTAATACCATAACGTAATGGTAAAAACATAACCAAACTAAGCCTTATAACACTCTCCCCCCCCATTGAACGGCGGGATATACGGGCGGAGGTGTCAAGACCAGGCGAACCCAATTTTAACGGGGACCGGGGAGAGTATTTTTACAGGTTCGACATAGTGTAGGGACCGGGGAGAGTATTTTTATAGGTCCGACACAGGGAACTCAACTTTTCATAAAACAGTTTATTATGGTGAGCGGTGAGGTTCGAACTCACGATCCCGAAACCAATGGTCTGCCGTCGTCGCCATATTAGTCTGTTGGGCTACTGGTAAACAGTCAATCAATCACCTACCCAAACTGAGCCTTAAAACACTCTCCCCCCCTCGAACGGCGAGATACACAGGCCGGCCGGATATACGGACGTGTCAAAACCAGGCGGTTCCAATTTTTATGGGGACCGGGGAGCGTATTTTTACAGGTTCGACATGGGGAAGTCAACTTTTCATTAAAAGGCTTACTATGGTTGGCGGTGAGATTCGAACTCACGAATCCAAAACCCATCTTCTGTCGTCGTCGCCACTGCCGTCGACGCCATATTGTTAAGGTATTCGTATGTTGGGCTACTGGTAAACGGTTAACCAATCACGTACCCAAACTAAGCCTTACAATATTAGCGGTTCAGGCCACATCACTCCTTATCCTTCATCGAGCCTCTGCTATATGTTTCGGGCATATAGCCACACAGTCGCTGGTGTTGGAAGACCCCGGACTATCACTGGCTAACGTTTTCGCCGCAGGGCACCATCTTGAAGCATCACCTCGCCGCCACCATACCCCGCCAACCACTACGAACAAACGTTTCCTTAAGGACCTGCGCGACACAGCTTCGTTCCTCGTCGTCCCCGATTACCGCCGCCGTTCCAAAATAAGGGTGTTTCCCCCCTGTTCACGGATGCAGATGACCTGCGAAAATTCCTGGCCACCGCCCGACACTACTGCTCGCCATCAACTCGGGTCTCCTCTACCTCATATTCCTTCGGGTATACCTTGAATGCAACCTTTCCGTCATTTGATGCAAACCCTGCTGCAAATCCGGCAACACCGGCGACATCTCCAAATATCTACCGGCGAACCTCACACAACTTTCGACTGCTTCGCCACCAATTCACCCCCTACCAGGTAACTCCCCTCGACATAGCACTCCCTCCCGAACACTTCGAAGTGAGACAAACCGTGTTGCATCAACTGCTTCGAGCTCATGGTGGTGCCATCGACGACATAAACGGACCCCTCTCTTAGGAGCGTGAGCTTGACCTGCAAGCCTTCGGGTGACATACCCTTCGGTTCGTCCAGTAAACCGACGCAACAACGCACACCAACTTCCTCCACTATATCAAAGGTGCATCCGCGATTCTCAGCGCGAATAATCGTGGTCGGAACAAATATTATTCGCTTCTTGCTACATTTTCATCCGTCTTAATATCTGCCTATTGTACGACCTATCCGCTCGTCATAACTTGCTCCGATGATTTCAAGTCTCCGTCCTTTCTCAAGCTTTCCGCTTCTGGCACAAGGTCCACCGCGACTTCTGGCCCCTGGGTTAAACGCCAGAACCAGCTATGAAATGGATTGTCATTGATCGTGGGCCACCTCAAGGACCCCGGCCTGGTCAAGATCGACGCCCATCCAGCATTGTACCCCATTTGCACGCTGTGCAGACTGCTATTCACTGCTGTGCTTTGCAAACATTATCGGCCGCCCGGAGGCGTTGAGGCGTATCTCCTACCCCAGGCGAAGACGGCCGCACTTTTTCCGCCGTGTTATGTCAACCGCCAGGAACACGTGAGGTGTCGCCTCCTATCCTGATCGACTCCGGCGTCAAGGTTACCGCCATAGCTCCTTAGTCACCGTATACAGTTGAAGTTGTACGTTCTACCTCCGCCGAAGACGACGACGAACTGCCGCCGTGGTACGTGAACCATCGAAGACAGTTGGGTTATCAACCTCTACCACGCACGAAAGCAGCCACAAAGTTACTGCCGTAGCTCATCGATTGTCAGGCGCGGCTGTGATATATCTCCTGCTCCGGTCGAAGATGGCCGCATTATAGTGTAACAGTGCACCAAATACCTGGGCCAGTTGGGTTGCCACCCCCTTGCCGGTGCGATGGCAGCCCCATGACGGAGAAAAACATTTTCTCACAGACTGCGACGGTACGCGTGCGAACTCTTCCCCTCTCCCTTTGAGCACATTCAACGCGCAGGGCCATGGTCTCCGCGGTGTGGATGCTAGTTTGAAGTGCAGAGGCAGAGGAAGAGGTGGAACGAGACCAAAACATACAGATAATTTTGGGGTTCATCTGAGATGCATGCAGCGCTTTACAAATACTCCAACACCTCTGATTTGAAAAACTCTGCGTAGGCCCGACTCCGGCCTGAATACTTTTGTATCGACCCCACCAGGAACTTGGGCATATTATAGCGGGATGTGTCCAACGCCACCACCAACCCACCCACCCACCCACCGTTTGCACAGGAAATAAATAAGTGGCGGCGACGGTTAACATATATACCTGGCACAGAGTTTTTAGGGATTGAGGATTTTGTTTTTTTTATGTTTCCCCTGGGGCTACAAGGTGGCTTCATTACGACGTAACGCCGGGCCTCGAACCGACAAGGGGCTCATCGTGTTAATACATCAAAGTGGACAATAGACTCTTAGAGTACAACAAATGCGACTTATTCTTCGGGCTCTGTACATACACCTGGTGCAAAAAAACGGCGTTTACATACACGCCTGTCGCCTATTGTCTGGCTGGATTAGGACGTATCATATATTCTGTGTTGCCGTGCCAATACCTCTCTCTCTGTGTTAGCGGAGTGCAGGAGAAATAGTGCCATCCCTCCAGAGACAAAGGGGGCGACGATGTCGTGTTCCGGTGTTTCATAATGCTGCTGTGGAATACGAATATTTGCGCAAGTAAAAAACTATAAACGCCACTATACATGCACACACGCACGCCCTCTGACACATTTTACGTAATGCGCATGTACGTTTACGTCCTCAAAATAGGTACCAGGCACCTGGTAGGCAAATATGCCAGGCGGCTTGTTGTCCTTTACACGTTGCACTCTACTATTATATGATATGCAGTATCAATCAACACAGACCAAACACTTAATTTTGTTCTGTCTCCTTGCAAAAGGGTCTCAGAATGAAATGTGTCGCCGCTGATCTCGATGGTGCGGGTATACACAGCCTACCTCGGTGCGTTTGCGTCAAAACCTGAAGAAAGCACTTAGCGGCGACGTGCCCCGCCTGTGGTGCGCAACACGCGACATGCACATTTGTGTCACCGCGCAGGCGCGCACGTTAACCAACACCAGCCGTTGGTCCACGCGACCTCTCGTTTCCTGAAGCGGATGTCCATCCGCCACCAAATGGGAAGCGGTGCGCCATCCAACGCCGACAGGGACCTACCTGCGCATGGACTTCGGCATTGAGAGGGGAGGCCTCCGAGACACGACTGCACCGGAGTTCCGGAATAAGAGCATACTTATCGATGTCACGTTTACAGACCCAAGCGGGGGTTCACCTGAGGGCCGGAAGTGCCGATCACGATGGATCAGCTGCATCCACATCTAAGACGCGAAAGCGCAATCACTAAGCCGGAGCTGGACATGTGTCCTTCGACGAGCGCAACCATAAACTTGCCACCCATGCGGTGGACAGCTTTGGGCGTCTCGGTGAGGAAGGCAGTGAGTTCATCGACCAGCTAGCGACGAGCGTGGTCGGAGAGAGGGAGGGAGGAATGGGAGGGCGATCGCAAAAAAAGGCATCTGCAAGGAGCGTCTTCAGTAGATCATCTCTGTGACCTCTCAGATCGCACTTTCACGTCGGGTTCACCGATACAAGCTCGGGTTGCGGGACCGGCAAGCGAACAGAGGGAGGACGGAAGAGGAAGGGGGGCTACTGCCTATGGCGCGGGGTTGGCACATAGACGGCGAGTACAGTAGGGGAAATAGACGCGTGCTAGGATAGGGGTAGCGCTTTTCGGCCAATATTTGATTTCTGACTAACGGGGCTCCTTAGCTGAGGAACTGGCCAATATCGTTATTATCTTGCAAAGGAATGTTTCGTTGTACACCTGCTGTAGTCCTGGGATCGTTCGCCGGGTTCCCCGTTCATTATTTACCAAGGCCTAGGTTTGGGGGAGGCAGGAGCTCTTCGAGTGAGAAGCCTTAGAGGTGCATACACCCCTACCGTAGCATCCGTCAATCTAAAAGTAAGTACTACTGTTGTTCGATACAAGACTATTAATAGTGAGGGGGGCGAGAGATGGCGTTATTGTAGTTGGGAAGAAAATGTGTTTCAGGACTATTACGGGGGACCATAGTTAATAGGACCTAACTAGACACAGTAGGACCTACTGTAGACACCAAAACCTATGTATTTCCCTATTTTTGCTAACAATATTTGGTCCATAGTTAATA
>JAYJME010002469.1:0-13653 GCA_036873775.1 Costaria costata | reverse complement strand
GGATACTTTTTTGGGGTAGTAAAAGGGTTAGGTGTGCACCCAAGTTTTTCCCTGTGGCTCCTCTTCGCTTGAGGAGCTATAGCTCCATACCACCTTTACCCCCCCCCAAAAAAAGAAAAACCTTATTGGATTAAAAAAAAAAAAGTGCTGTGATATTGTCTACCCGATGAACAATCCCATGGCCTATATATACTCGTAGGTATACAACGCAACAAAAGCAGGTTGCGAAAAGTAGAATAAAATTTCCGACGATTTGGGGTTAAGAGCGAGGCCCAGCCATCCTGAAAAGGTTTCAGCGGAAAAAAAGTGCTACCTCTGTTGTGGGTTGTAGCCCGTCTCACTCGGAGCCAAAGATGTCAGGAGACGGCACTTTCACCCCTTACGCCTTGAACGGCAAAACCCGGGGACACCAAGAAAAAATCCCCGTTTTTTTTTAGAACTGCTGTCTGTGCATGCCTCGGTCGAAGCTCTCTGTTGTGCTATGCTGGTGCTCTGGTGCTGGCACGCAGCAAGAAGCACTCAGCAAGCAGCAAACAAAATGAGAAAATATAGTTTAGATATTAGGGGCTTCCACACAGAAAACGGGACGTTTTTTTGGCGGGGGTAAGGGAAAATCCGTCTAGGCGGATGGAAATTCCTTGACGGACGCCCTTGACTGACTGACTGCTTGACGAACGCCCTTGACGGACGCCTTTGACTGACGGGAGGCTCCTCAACTGATGATCTACCCAACAGCGTCGGGATACCATAACCATTTGTGCTTATTAATAGGTACTGGTGGCAAATATTATTTGTTATTTGTTGCGTATCTAGGCCATGGAATGTGTTTCGTCGGGTTTTGCACTTTCGTTTTCTTCTCTGTGAAAGCGGGTTTTGCACTTTTTTTTTTGTTACGGTGGGTTTTATTCAGACTTTTTTTTTTTTTTTGTAACAGCGAATTTTGCACATTTTTTGTAAAGGTGGGTTTATTTAAGACTTTCATTTTTGTTGTGAAAGCGGTTTTTACACGTCTTTTTTTTTTGTAAAGGTGGGTTTTAGAATTTCATTTTTTTTTTTGTAAAAGGTTTTTTTTTGCACTTTCATTTTTTCTCAAGGGGGAGTTTTGCAACTTTCATGTTTCATGAAAGGAGGCGTGTTTTGGGTTATAGGGGTTGTACCGCTACCTTGGCATGGGATGAAACAAAATCATCGCGTTGCCAATTGACCAGTGAAGAAACAAAATTGCGCCGAGTGCAAGAGATTAGCAAGAGATTAGCGAAATCGAAAAAAAGAATGCCGTTTTTCCCATTACTGCAGCGGTACACGAGAGAATCTTCAGCCGATTTTTTTTTTTTCAAATTTTGGAAAAAAAAATAAAAACAACATCGTGTTTCCATTAGCGTCGGTCTCACCGCTGAAGTTTTACTCTCTGCCTAATTATTAATAGTAGCTCTTGGTAACATGTTAGAAAGTTCCCGGGCGGTCCGGGTTAGGGTTATAGGCTTAGGGTTTGAAGTCAAGTATGTTTCATCATTTTTTTGTCGAATTTGGGCCATGGTTTATATATACAGCCTTCGGGTGAGGGATGGGGGGCTGGGGATGGGAGGTGGACGGGGAGAGTGGTATGTTATACTGGCTGTCCACGCTCATCCACGAGGGTATCGTAACGATGTGTGTCTGTCCCCTGAGATGGAGCGGCGTTATCTATGCTTCTTCTGGCACGTAAAAAGACAAGCACGAACTCTGTCTGTCTGTCTATCGCGTACACTATTAATAGAGTGCGTGCTACTTCTTGCGAGCTCCCCACAAATGCGCTCCGTGAGAAAGAACATCGCTTCACATCGCGGCGCTGCGCTATTTCACCCATCACCAGAGACCTGTTCCGACCCTACCGGACCCGAACTCAACCCAACCCAACCCAAAATAACCCAACCCGACCGAACCACACCCCACCGAACCCCAACACACCCCAACCCAACCCAACCCAACCCTTACCCATTGAGCAGACGAAACGCATCTCGGACCTGCTGGAGGCTTGCGTTGAAGGTCGAGAAGACTGATTCTAATCAGACTGGCGAGCAAGCGCGGCTTTTTTTCGGTACGTACTATTAATACGTACCCTCGTACCGTATACCAGGTACCGTATACGCCAGACGGTGTGTGAATGTGAATGTAACACCCGCCCCTCGGACTAAATGTGAATGTGACATGGAGAATTCACATAGTCGGAGAGTGTGAAATGTACAAGGAGGAACGGGATATGTTAGAAGAGGACATGAGGAAGATAGACGAATGTGACATGGAGAAGTTTGGTGCACTAGATAGTAGAGAGAAAACGATCGCTATCTTAGGAGATATATGGTGGCCACAGACGGCGAAACAGGAAGGGGATAGGATTAGCAAAACGTTTCGTTGTAATATATGGAAACAACGTAATGAGCGCCCAACTGTTGGAGGTGTCTTTATTACGAGTAGGAACGGTGCTCCGTTTCGAAAGGGATGCGTGGTCAATGGTCAAATGACTAAGGCAAACAACAAATGAGTACCCCCCCCCCCTATGTTTGGTGTCCCAAACATATTACTTGGAGTGTGGTGTCGGAATGCAGTTTTTCGGAGACCCCTGGGCGTACAGCCGAAGATCGTGGGATGATGTCAGAATTTACCGGTATCACCTCGCTGAACACCATATACCCCCGACAAATTTGGGTGGGAGTATCTAGCTTGCTGAAGTGTCGGGTATCGGTATCGATGTCGTACTGAGAGCTTCCAAAATTAGCGAGCACTGGTATCGATTTGGTACCAGACTCCCTGAAGTGTCGGTTACTGGTACAGACTTGATCAAGCTGATCTTAAGTTTAATAATAATTGGATGTCCACTCCGTGTTTCGGACATTGGTCATGTTGTTTACACACGTGTTCAATGAACCACCGCTGAGCCGATAACGGATGTATAGTTTTTTCGTCAGATGTTTCGGTTCTTGATATTTTTGGGACATGTTGGTCTTAGAGGATCATAAATTAACGAAGAAAAAAAACATTAGTAAAAAGCTCGGCAGTGGCTCATACGAAGTAGAACAACGTGATCCAAAAGTCAAGAATAACCCCAACACAAGGGCGTGGACATTCGGATGTTTGCGCGGAAAACACGTACCAGGGTCAAAATTGATGAGGTTCCTTCAATTATTTACTTGCCGCGTGTAGGATAAATTTCTGGTATAAAGCATTACATGAAGTTGGCCCTACGCAGTCGATTCTTCGAATCCGTTATGCAGAAATAACCCTAAGAATCGGCTCGTTGATAAACCAAAAAAAGAGATATGAGATATAAACGGTTTTTTCCTGCGGAAACGCCTGACGATTATTGACCTATCTGTGTGCAGACCTGTTGTAGTTTGGTACACATTTATTTTCGCTTCGAACGCTAGCTTTTTTGACCCCGAGGCGCAGCGTCGAAACCAATATTAACCACCGTGGTTTTATCAACCGTCTATGACGACGATATCAGTAGCTTCGGCGCCTGGCAATATGAGTAGCATGATGTTGTGCCCGTACCGTACGACTCCTTGCGTTGAAACTTTTATCCCGGACACACCGATTTTTATCATTCCTTAACAACTAATCAGCCGGTGGCCGTTCGTTGCTGTAATCGTCACTTTTATCGTTAATTTTCCCCTCTGAAGTCCGAAGAGAGGGTTAACAAAACCCTGGCTAGTACCGGTTTTTCACTATCGTCCAGCGTTCATGGGGATCAGTACGATTATATATGTGTGTGGCTTTCGAGAAGACATTACAAGCGGCATTCGTGATTGAAAACCATCTGAGATTATATGCTTGAACCCGCGCGTTTCGAGTTTTTGTATCGAAGTTACTGTAACCCGAAGTGTTTGGTACGGCCTGAAGGGAATACCGGTAGTCCCAGTCATGCGGCGGAGGGAATACCGACACCCGGCGTACATTGCAGGCAGCTTAGCGAACCTCAACGAACTTTCGGGTACTGGTATCGAGTTCGTCCTGAGTGCTCGGTAGGGTCTTGAGGCCGTATCGCACACTCCGATATGCGTCGGTAGGGTATACACCGAGCACTAGCCCCGGGTAATAATTACGGGCGTACCCTACCACACGTACCCTTGTGCCAAGAATATATTGCTACCGTACGTATTTTACACCGGTATATGAATGCTGTGCGCGATATCAGCTGATACATATGTACTTTTTGCTAAACCTCGGGTTTTATGTTCCCCCCGATTGCAGTAAATGCTTAAATCGTTTTTTACATTGTTCTAAGGGTTACATTCCTGATTGCCGTGTTCTTGTACTGCAAAGGAGAGTGCAATGTGAGATGTTTCGTATTCCATGGAGGTCTGACAAGGCGCATTATTTACCACGCGGCGTCTATCACGATCGCCTTGATGAGGACCCTCCCAGCCGTCAAAGTTCACAAAGTTGGCATTTCTGAACGACTCCATTCCCGAACTTAGCACTGCTGCAACCTTAACCGCCGTTCAAGCCACACGATTTACGTTACACACGTTAGACCCCCCACCCCCCCTGCTTCTGACTGCGATTCTCCCTCCGAGCCCCCCAAGTGCCAGGTAAGAGATGTTTGCATCCCCCACTATGGACTGTATGACCACCGCGCAGGTGCAAATATGGGCAGTAGCCAACCTGATAGGATGCCAAGTATGGCTTTGGTGGGTGTTTGGGCAGATGCTTATTCTGCTGGGCGGCATTGTAATGTCGAAAACCGGTAGATCCCGACCCCCTAACACATCCGGATTAATTCAAAACACATGCTTCACCTGGTACCTATACAGTAGTGATGAGAAGCTACACTATTTGTGACTTGATATGGAAAACTAGCGGGATACGTCGAAGCGTATATTTGCTTTGGTCCATCAATGCTTCTTATTTCGATAGACCCCTGTCATAAGGGTTGTAATTTCTAACAAACGAAGCTTCTAAACCTAAACTTCGCAGCTTCAAAATTAAGAACACTTACTGTATTGCATCTTCGGCTATAACACTCCGATAGACCTGGTAATGCAGGGTAACACGGTATTGTGCGGGAAATGTTCGTGTTTGCATACTACACCGTCACACACCGTGGTACGTCACACACCGTGATACCTCACAGACAGGCTCTTCTCTCTCGAGCCCCTACCGCAGGCTCACATCTTGAGACATCCGTACCGACACGTACATAGATAGACCCTTCTGCTCGAGGTGCTACAGCAGGGTAACGTCTCGAGACGTCCATACCCAAAAGAAAGAAAGGAAGGGCTTGTAAACTAAAACGTACGGTACCAGCTACCCCTCAACTAAAAGGTGAGACCGCGCGTGGCACCACTTTGGCCGCGTATAGCCCTAAACACGGACCTGTCTTGCCGACCAATGCTACTGTAAGGGGCTTATTGTTAGTCATATATTTGTTCAGCAGCTCAGAGCCTCGCGCTCTTATGGCTACCCTGCGTATTTGCAGTCTCAGGCATTTTACGATTCTCTGCTTTATTATTTGCACCGGCATGGAGTGTTTTCTTCGCGCTACTTAACCAACGAACATTCAATTTCGTTTTTGAGAGGGATATTGCCTAAACTCGGGAGTGCACATTGAGGTATACAACACACCGCAGCCTTAATTTGCGCAACCCGCGTTGAATGACGCGGTAAAAGGAGCAAGTGCAGGCATCATACCAGAAGGCAAACAGGGGCACCTTTTGCAAAATGTGTGTGGTACCAGGTGTCACAAGGGGGTAGAGGGTGTGACAAGTTATCATGTGTAGCAAAATATGTACCTGGTAACTGATAACATTATAATAGCAATGGCCGTGAGTTGGCTGAACGTGCAGCCTCTAGCTATTACACTAGCTAGCTGGCAAAGCTACCAACTGACGTTAACTGACAAGCTGGCTGGCCTTATTTGGGCCCCTTCCTACACAAATACTATACGATATAGTTGACGTCAACGGCCGTCGGCACTGCCATTGGTAAAAGCACCGCCGATTGTGATGGGGTTTGCGCCATGAGTTGCAGTAAACTTCTCAGCTTCCTCTTCCTCGCTGAACGAGTGGTCTCACGGGGAAAGCCGCACCCCTTAGCGAGAAAGCCTTCCATAAACAAGGAAACCCAAATAGTGGCGTGGTAACTACATCACCTCGCAACTACTACCTAGCTGGCGAAGATTTAGTCATCCAAATCACAGCTCTATTAATAGCGCTATACGCACGCAAAGTTTTTCGGATCTGGGGGTAACGTATACATTCCCACACCATATCCCACACCATATCGGTGTATTCGAGTTTGTTTGGTCTATTTTTTATTTTGAAGTGAATAGTGCAGATACCCCTACTTTTTGTGCCTGGGTATCATCGACATAGCAGGACACGATGTTCGAAAATCATAACCATTCTACGAGTATCATGATTGACCGTACGAGCAACTGCATCCCGAACACCGTTCATTATACTTGGTATATGATCGTATATGATGGCATCCGATGATGGCAAATGATGGTATATGATGACTTTTGTAAGGTACAGTAACATCTCTTCACCTGAGGACCTGTCTACTGCGCACCAGCGCCGACTTTGAGGGAAGGTGGAAGTGCTCCTCAATGGAGCAATATGATGTCACGGCGTTACTGTACTAAAGTCTAGTTGTAGAAAACGAACGCCCTTCCAAAAACATGGGGTACTTCCAAACGTTCAGAACCCTGTTGGTTAGAAACAGTTCGGCCACAAGGTGCTACTCACCCCCACCCTCGAACGCACGTCGTATGATCTAATAAAACAATAATATCGGGTAGAACTGTCGCGTACACGTAATCTATTTCAAGAGTTGCTTCGTAACTGCTTCCCTCCCCTGTATCAAATTCGTGCATTGGTTTTAGTACTTTATCTTAAATACTTCGGCTGTGAGTTCGACCAGTTGATTGCGTGCGGTCAACACTCATGTTTAGAATCTGCATCTCCTTCCAACGGCGCATTTGTACAGATGCACTATTAATAGTCCTACAAGGATATATTACGAGCTGGGCTGGCCAAGAATGGCTTTTTTACTCGTCCATCGGTTTCTCAAACATTTGGAAATATTACGACTCAAAGTTAGTAGCAGCGTGTTCCTGAGTCTACAGCGCAGTTGTCGACGTTGGAAATTTCGAAGTCCGAGTTGGTTTCGTAAAAACAATTATGTAAAGAATAGAACGACCATACCTTAGTTAAACGATATATAAATATATGTTTGTCGATATTAGAGTCTATCAGGTATACTATAGTCCACAACCCTTGTGTTGCGGATTTCGCTGAAAATCGGTGTGCATCTTCCTTGAGGCATGATGAATCGACCGATATCTTCACCATCACCTAGTTTGCCGGTCATCAAGAGATATGGCGTGCGTAAGATCCCCTTATACAAAGTCAAGATACTACGGGGAGAAACATTAATAGTGGGGGTCTCACTCCAAATTGTATTATGTTTGCCTCGATTTTTCGTTCGTCCCACTTAAGGGTAAAACAAAGGCATTATCAAATGCACAATTAAATTTTCTTTTTTTTTGCCGTCAGTTGTGGCCAAAACACTTTTTGGTATTTTTCTGATGTATGCCTAATTCACAAAAAAAACAAGAATAGAAATGGTGCAGGATGCAAGCCGTTCGTTTTGCCCTTAACCCTTTTACTATTCCGCACTATTTCCAAGTAGTTTTGTCCCCAAAAATCGTTGCCGGCTCTGAAGGGGTTAAGTAGGACGTGTCAAGGTTTCAGCTCAAAATTCGACAAAAACAACTGAGAAAGTGCGGGACAGACGAAAAAGCCGATCTTGGCCAGCCCAGCTTGTATAGATTGGTCAGTGTTCCCCCCTGGGTGCTGTCAGGGTCAACAGGACAATGTTATCAAGGACGCTTCCTGTCCACACCCCTTCCTATTTCCAACCGACTTGTCCCCGAAATGAGCTTTTAATTGCAAATAAGTCGTTCAAGATCCCTACAAAGAGAGCCCTGTCAAGTCGCGAACCCTGCGCAGGGTCCGCAAACAAGACCATTCCACGGCAGGGACCCTGCACAGGGTAGGAAAACTAGACCCTGCTAATGTGGGTATGCACAGGGTCTTGAACTGAATCCTGTATAGGACTGGTGCCACGCTAGGGGTGGTACCCCCCTTTTCGCTACCACCACGTTTAAGCCAGTTGGGTGAGTGGCTCTGAACCTCAATTTATGTTAGAAGGATAATTTCTTCCTCGCACAGCGCGTTAAAAAATCCCATGCCCGTGCGTATCGCGAAACCTGAAAGTATAGTTCTGGAAAGCTTAAGGCTGCAAAAACATAGGATGCATACTACGGTGGTAGAGGTGCACCTTGTATTTTCTGAGACTCATCATTTTGGGCGATTTATACAACCCCCCAAAAACCTGACTCCGTGAAAAATCGAAGGAGTAACCCGACGAACGGTTCTAGTGCCCAGGTAACGAAGAAGAATGTTGTAAGACAATAAACGATATTGGGCAGTTCCTGAGTTTAAGGACCCCTGCTTAGTAAGTCAGAAAAAACCAAACGTTGCTACTCGGCCGACTGGCTTTGAGGGGGTGGTCCTAAATGGCTTGGAAGCGACCCCCGTACCGTACCAGATAGCACAGGGTATTTGTCCTCACAAGGTGTTACAACAAGACCCTGGCAGGGTCGGGCGAATGCTATTTATTGGTCTCCTGAACAATACCCTGCCAACACATTCACTTGTGCCCCCCAGGGTTGGTGTTGTTGGCCGTGCACAGGGTATAACCCTGTCAATCCTCTGAAGGTAAAACAAGTTAGGACCCTGACAGGGTCGGGTTTTATTCAACGTACTACTGTATTAGTGCTGAATGTTCTTATCTCATCTGTGCCATAAGTAAAGTGAAATATAGTGTACGTATGTGGTGTCACCCTAACGGCGGCGTTCACGATGCAATTTTGTACATCGTTGGAGAACAGAAACTTAGGATATACTCATAAAACAACCCACATTTATTGTTTTTTCTGGCACAATGCTTGCTCAAACTCGGCATCGTTATGGAATTTTTATGCGGGGTTTCGGGGCATGTTTTCTAGGATATACTTTTTAGGGCGGGAACGTTGGTGTGGTAAAGTACGATGCGGATGCCTTGCATATGGTTTAAGAATACCTGGCATCGAGTTTCGATGACGACGAGCGCGACTCACGTTTTCTAATATTTCTCCATGTATGTATGTGTTTTGTTTCGGCAAAATGCGGCCATTTTCAGGCTGGCTTATTGTTTTTACGCCGCTCGCCTGACTGGGGTATCTCGGTGCATCCCCTGACCGTTTTCACTGTTCGGGGCGTTCCACCCCAACAAATATTGAACATTTCAATATCGAAATGGGACAATATTCGGAGATGACTTCAAGTGCCTGCATGAACGTACGGTCCTATATTTACTTCAGACGCCTGATACGAAAGGGGCAGCACGTTTTGGCGATTGTGTTTCTGACGTACGGATTTCTTATCCGAGGAACTATCCAATCTCGTTAACGTGTTCAGATAGGTTCCGTCATATGCCTAGGGCATGGGATGGTTCATCGAGTCGTCTGTTAATTTCCCCGCAAAGCCAGGTTTTGTTTTACGCTATATGTAGGGAACTCCTCAAACAAGGAGCCAGTGAAACAATACCGTGCACCCCTACCGTAGCATGCGTATTAAAGGGCAGAGGAAGTATACGAAGAGCGACCCTTATGACCCTTGCAGGGTAAGAGATTACGACCCTCACCGGATCGTGTATTGGTCAATCTCGTGCAAGGTTCCGGTACGTAATACCCTGCCAAGGCTATCACCTGCACAGCATCCGTCCAGAAGACCATGCTGAATGGTGTACCCCTCGTGCAGGGTCCGAGACGAAGACCTTGCCGAGGGTGCATGCTACGGTAGGGGTGCGCCGAGATTTTCCTGAGGCTTTACACTTGACGGCATCTACATACATACGTCACCGGCAAACTGACTATGAGCTATGAGGAAAAATCTAGCCTTAGCCCGATGAACAATTCCATCCATGTTTAAAACGTATTCGTATGTTTAGCCGCTTGGGTAGGTAGTGCCTCAGTTGAGGAGCCGTGTAAGTCAGAAATATTTTAGCACAGAGTGATAACACTATCCTAGCGTTTATCTAAGGTATTGACTATCGACCCTCTCGCGCCAACCCAAGGCAGCATCTTACTCAATTGCGCTCGCGCATGGCTGGGCACCCTGTACAGGTCCATGGCAGGATCTTGGCAGGATGATCTACCGTTCTAGAGACTGTGGCTGCGATCGGGGTAACCCATTTCTGGCCAAACCATTCTTGACTAACGGGCCCCTGAGGAATTACACCTTATCACTGGAGTGCCAGTTTTTAGATATATGCTTCGTTGTAGACTTAGACAAAGTAATTATTGGCTTGAGTTAGTGCAGATTATTTAGTTATTTGTTTTAGGAGACGGTACGGGATTTGTTCATCGGGCGGCACAGCGGAGAACGCGGACCGGGATCCTAGATGCTGCGCTGCTTGAAATAATACCGAAAAAATGAAAACAAATCGGAGCGTTGATATTTCTGTACGAGTCGAGAACACGACCTTTACTTCCAACTTTTGACTTATTTGTTTTTAGTATACCCCGCCTGTATATATATATTACATACCAGGTATATGTATAGGTTGGGTTGGGCGTCGGTTGGGAACGACGCTGTAAAACACGCCAGTCACTGCGTGAGATGGAAGACCGGGATACCGTTATTGTTTTGATTTTGATTTTGGCGGTCACCATGATCGTTGTCGAGTTAGATCATGTTGTACGGGGTGGAGACCCCTAACTCCGCACAAGGGGAATGATCGTATCACGTAGTGTGAATATGGCAAGGCACCCAAAAGGCAGTTACAGAGTAATACCCATTGCTGTCTCTGGAGTGGCTACACCAGAAAGTACAGCAACTCATTGGTCGGTGCCATCAATAAGTAAGAAAGTAAGCACATCGTGCTGAAGTCCGTCTTACGAGCGGTGTTTGTAGGATGAGGTTCTTCCTTCATGCTAATCGCCCAACACCTCACGGCGATTTGGGCTTGGTGCTAATACGGAGGACCATAGTGAATAGGACCAAATGTTGTTAGCAAAAATAGGGAAATATAGTGGTTTTGGTGTTTACAGTAGGTTCTGTTGTGTCTACAGTGGGTCTTGTTTACTATGGACCAAATATTGTTAGCAAAAATAGGGAAATATATAGGTTTTGGTGTCTGCAGTAGGTCCTATTGTGTCCACAGTAGGTCCTATTAACTATGGTCCCTCGTAATAGTTATGTTTCCAGCCAGGTTCAGTTCGGAGGGTTCTGAGGATTTCAGTTTGGGATCAGGGTTCAGCCAAGAAGCGGGAAGCATATACCGGTATATGCGTTTTTGTGCGGTGCGTGTGTTGACCAATGAAACATCCCGAAATACGAAGTATCAGTGGCTGACCAATCAATGAAGGGGAAGGGGTTTCTCAGTAAGTGGTGCCGTAAAGCTCTACCGTTTTTTGTGAGACCCTGGTTCCCTCTTAAAACGCGAGGGTTTACGAGAGGGGTTGCGCTTTTGAGCGCTAAAACCTTTATCGCTGGCCCACGGGGCTCCTATAACCTGAAGAGTAACCTGAGGAGTAGCCTGGGAAGTAACCTGAGGAGTAACCTGAGGAGTAACCTGAGGAGTAGCCTGGGAAGTAACCTGAGGAGTAACCTGAGGAGTAACCTGAGGAGTAACCTGAGGAGTAACCTGAGGAGTAACCTGGGAAGTAACCTGAGGAGTAACCTGAGGAGTAACCTGAGGATTAACCTGAGGAGTAACCTGGGAAGTAACCTGAGGAGTAACCTGAGGAGAAACCTGAGGAGTAACCTGAGGAGTAACCTGAGGAGTAGCCTGAGGAGTAACTTTAAGAGTAGAGTGTATGTAGATGGGCGCGTATTGAGAAGGAAGGGAGGTATAAGGTATCTGTCGATGTTAAGCTGGAAGGAATTCTTGCGTAGGTAACCTAGTTTGTTTTGTTTCCCTTGGTTTTCTTCTTCTTTCCGTCACTGGGATTTCAGTCGAAGCTCATGCTGCATGCACATTGTAGGATAACAAACACTAATTCTCACGATTAATAACTCAAAACATTAAGCTATTGGTTTCACTCGCCCCCCTCTAAAACGACCCACATTGCTATGTTTGTGTACATCGCAACTTCACGCCGTTTTTTGGAGATACGTATATACGAGTACGCTGAAAGTTTGCAGACGTATTTTCTATGAACCCCTATCGACCTGTTAATAATGCAACTTTTTTTTTTCCCACCGCCCCCAGAAATTGGGTTGTTTTGTTTTTTGTGAGGATATTTACGTACGCCTTAAATGCCACTTATGTGACAAAAAAAAACATCGTTCGTTAAAGGGTCGACAGGGGCTCATAGAACAACGTACACTTAATTTTTTTTTGACTTTTGTGCAGCAAACATGCATCATTGACGTAGTTGGCTTGTACTTGCTTAGTTTCAGTTTACAAGCGTTACACACGCGACTTGGTATTGGTCCGACGCATTATTAAGTTATTCGAACATTTGCGCGAAGTGTTTACAGACGTGCCTTCGAGCACATGGAACCGGCTCCTTTCCAAAAAAAAGAAGAGAAAAACCAAAGGTAGTCTGAGTACCAGTACCACCCAGTACCAGTCGTTTCAGCTTCTGGTACTTCAGGTACTCGCGAGTACTCAGTCATTTCAGCTCTTGGTACTCCAGGCACTCGCGAGTACTCAGTCTTTTGAGCTTTTGGTACTCCAGGCACATGCGAAGTACTCAGTCTTTTCAGATCCTGGTACTCTGGGTACTCGCGAGTACTCAGCCATTTCAGCTTTTGGTAAACCAGGTACTCGCGAGGTACTCAGTCATTTCAGCTTTTGGTACTCCAGGTACTGAGTCATTCAAAATGACTGGTACTCACGAGTAATTATTGACTGAGTACCAATGACTGGTACTGGTACTCTGACGGCCTTTGAACCCCCCCCGGGAAGCGACCGGCTATTATTGGCCTTTTCGGCGATAGCGCCACCAGCCCTTTGTCCTCAACCAACATCTATCTGGCTATGTCACTCGAGTCCCTTCCGTTTGGTGCAAAGTTACTATTTTGCGGCGAGTACGGCGTGTATAATGTATACCAGTCCGACATTTTATATAGGACCGATCCGTAATGTCGGACTGGTATGTGCCAGTCGAGTAAATATGTGCCAAACATGTGGCCTTCGTGGCGGACATCAGTTTTTTTTTTTTGCTTGAACAAATAACCCATGACCCATACTACCGCCCCCCCCCAAAAGAATGCGCCGAAGAAAATACTTTCACCCTATCGCCTTCAAGCTGCTTTCACATCGATTAGACCCAACTGCTCGTATGGTGCAGTGGTGCAGTGGTGCAGTGCGTGTCTGCATGCACCTTTCCGAGCATCGATTTTATCTAAGGTGAGGTATTCGGCCTTCCAACGAACGGCTGAAAGAGAATATGCGCACCCGACCGCGCATATTATGCGCGGTCGGGTTCCACATAAATCACGAGGCGTTCGTGAGGTAGGGGATGGATACGAAGCATCCCCTATTCAACGGATCTCTTGATCTTATTGTGGCTGATCGCGGCGGGGGGGGGGGGGGGGGCGGGGGGGGGGGGGG
>JAYJME010002468.1:0-13654 GCA_036873775.1 Costaria costata | reverse complement strand
CGCAGCGTGATAAAACAGCGGCGGGATTTTCTGTTCCGATGAAACATCTAGATATTAAAGTGAG
Source organism: Costaria costata (assembly GCA_036873775.1). Classification (NCBI taxonomy): domain Eukaryota; class Phaeophyceae; order Laminariales; family Agaraceae; genus Costaria; species Costaria costata. Next base: position 13,590 of record JAYJME010002468.1, on the reverse strand, counting down.
CCGGAAACCCGGGAATCGGGGGTAGATAATATCCCGCGTGGCCTTAAGAATGAAACATTGTTTGTGTGTCTGTGGATTAGACAACCAGAGCATAATGGAATTTATCCGAAAACGGTTTGATTATCAGCGCCACTAAAAAAGGATATTTTACAACAATACAACTTGTATATATGATGATCGTATAGCTTATAACAATAAATCTCCGCGATTAAAACTTAAATGTCGCGTGTAGAATGTGATGTTGTGAGCCAGCCAAAAATAACTACATTGAAAAAGGGCCATTTGGAGTCCATACTATTCACAGTAAGTAAGCCTCTCAGGCCATCTCTTATGGCAAACAGGTTTTGAGAATCGAAAACGAAGGTTTTAGCACCTTGCAGGGGTGTTTGATCAGGGAAACGGGAAAATCGGGCCCACTTTTCTTGAAGTCCTCTTAGCCATTTTGCGAGAGGTACCCAACGATGTTTGCCCATTCTGCAGGATAGCAGTGTGGAAAATTGTTGACATTCCTCCAATACGTTTAGGACGCGATTCAGTTGAAGAACAGGCCACGTTTTCGGCTGTAACATCGATATATATTCAAAGACGTTTAACTGATTTTACTGTCCGAACAGACAACGTCCTCAAAACGTGGAACGACACCTCCGGAGAAAAGACAAACGGGTCTAGATGCCTGTCGCCTAAAGCATGGAAGCATTCGGAGAAGTGTGACCCTCATTCGGTCGGACTCTTGTTCTAAAATATGTGAAAGCACGTTAACAACACAGGTTTCGGGTAATTTATTTAGTTTTCAAAACCCTTCCATAAGAGATGGCCCCAAGGCTATATTGCATAACTAAAGGAAAACTGAAAATTGGTGAGATTGACGCGAACACGAGTTTTCATTTGCATTCAGGCCATGGTTGGACACAACAACCGGCTTGTGAATTGTTTGTTGCCTTGGTTCTTTCAGTACAGCAATCAAGAGAAACCACAAAAAAATGCACCCTTCTCAATGATCAGACGAGGACCCCCTGTAGAATAGGACAACCAACGTACTCGGTATTTTCTTTGTTGTTCTCACAGTAACTCATCGCTAAGCTTTATTCCGTGGTCTCAGCACGGGCTCCAACAACTCTGGAGTGGAAGGAGGCCTCCGGGACGATAAAAATACAGACAGGAAAACGCATAGGAAGTACTCGTAACTCAAGCAAATCGTCCGCCTTAGATGCAAATAAAACAAGGACTCAACGTACGTACATATCAGATACAGATCATGCGTTGTACGTCAGGCCGTAAGATACCGAGGGACCCGTATGCTGCCAATCAGAAATAAATCAAGAAGAACATGTCAGCTAAACAAAAAAACAGAAATACAGCAAAACAAGACGAAAACAAACCAACCAAACGAAGGAAAAGAAGAAACGGCATCCACCACACGAAGACAAGAATAAACTAAAACGCGCGAAAGCGAAATATTCGAAAAATGAAAAACGAAAACAAAAACAGAAAAATGGAAGAAACTGAAGGTGAAGGGATTAAAGGGGGTGGGGGGGCGTCCGGGCAGCGGTACAACGCAAACTACTCACGCCCCAGGAAAGGCACGTTTCATGACGACTGTAGCCATGCCTAGATGTTAGTCGTTTGGGCAGGACGTACCCCGTCGCCCCTCCTCCGCCTTTGCCCTTTCCTCTCCGTCCACCCTGCCCCCCTCGTCGCTACGATTCGACGATATCCGCTATCTCGCAGGTGACGTTTGTTTTCTTTCATAATAATATCATAGTCACTGGGAAAGTATTGAAAATAAAGATCTTCACAGACTATACCATACTGCAGTACTTTACCTGGCATGTCATTTTAGTCTTCTACTTATTTCTGTATATTTCATTACGTTTTGGTAGTATGGTTCCCAGCAATTTGTCTAACGACGGGTATTTGGTAAGGGCTTGCCTGCAAGTGTTGCCTGGCAGTGCTTAACGCTTTTCCCTTAGAGGGCTACCTCAAGAGGTGTTTGCAACGTAAAAACCCTGTCCAAATGGCTATATTGTCGCTAAAATCAACGCCGATATAGTGGAACTCCTGACATCAGGGGACACGTAGCAAACCTAGTCGTTCTAAGCCCTTTTCACGAACACGATATCCTTCCCTGCGCCACAAAAGCGAGTTTAAAAATAGAAAGGCCGCTGTAGAAAGGCGCCTGCCACCCACGTTTAGCAATTCCGTTAAAATTTGTCATGTTTGGACATGGTACTTGCACCAAGACAAGCGCATGCGCAACCACGTGGAAATGCCAAAACGTATTCCATTTTATCGAGCCCTCATTTGCCTTCAAACGTGATGTATGTCTGTTTGTTGGACTTAATGCGTGCCTTAGTCATTTGCCTTAATTGTACCAGAAACGAGCGTTGAAGGTAACGGCATGTTAGAGTGTATGACCTGGTTTTAACGCCTGCTACGAGAGCGGTAGCACGTTTTAACTTTTATTTTAGTTTCTGAGTGAAAAGAGGAATTCTTTTGCAACATGATGGGTTTGTTGATCGCCCTGACCTTTGGGTTTACTCAAAACACGTGTTTGGGTTAAGGTGACATGGAACTCGGAATGTGAGGAGCTTCAAAATGAACATAGAACACGTCTACCACCGTAGAATACTATGTGTCTGGTGTACATTTCGAATGGATTAATTTCCCCTTGCATTTACGGCATTGGGAAACAACAGCAAAATGGTTTTCTATTAGAAAATTGATCTATGAGGTTGTTTGTTTAAGTTGAAATGTCATGTATGTTTGGATGTTTATCAAGTGTTAAGGCTTAATCAGTACCAGGTATCAGTTATTGTTAATGTATTCATCATCGTTACTTGAATACAATTTGCGAAACTTCTGGGTTTATCACTTCTGGGAACACGACACCTCAACAGAGGATGCACAGGTTGCACAGCACGACTGCAAGCAACTTGTGACTCTAACAGCGACCGGTCCTGGCAATGGATAAGGCTTGAAGCAAATGTCAAGAACAAAATACAGTGCATACGTACATTCCGTATATTTGTAAGGAGAGAAAACTCAAACGTATTAATGAAATCCATGAAAATAAAACATCATCACCTGAAAACAAACTATGAATACTAACAAGTTTTCAAGTGTAGGACAGCACAATATACATCGCCAACTACAACATGTCGTAAATTATATATTGTTAGCATTGTTCTCGATAGAATGCATCATGGAGTTGTTTTCTGACAACGCTAACTACTCAGCTTCACCCCTGGGGCAGAGAGGGGGTACATTTGCAACGGTACGCCCTTAATAGTAGGCATGCAAACGTACAAGTGGAGAAAGGTAGTCAACCGTTCCGCCTCTGCTTGATACCATACCTTCCAAAGTACTATTGCCAGAGGACTCCAGAGACGGAACGATGAATATACACCTTCTGTACCTCATGATACGAAAGAGAGCTGCACCCCGCTGCTATTCCTGTAATATACGAGCAAAGAGCTTTGTGTATCTCTACAGTTCTTCCTGATATATATTCTATATAAAGACTGCGCATGCATGTATGTGTGCCAAGTATCGCCGGCCTAGCGCCGGCACACATGCTCTGGGAAGAGGCGAAGGGTTTTTGTGGCGTTAATAGGCACTTGAGAGATATGACCATTCCAATTATGTACCGTTGTCGTGGTTTCAAAAGGTACAGATAATGACAGGTACTGTACAGCGAACGGCCCCACTATTCACAAACTATCACCAAACAGTATGGCACAAAAAAAAAAAAAAAAAAAAAATAGATTGGGTTTCCCCTTGACCAGAAAACGCAGGTGTTTTACCTGCGTTCACGGGATTTATACGATTCCCGATCTTATTATTTTTTATGACCAGACTGCACATGTACCAGGGGAGGGGTCCGGGGGTTTTGACTTGTCGAGAGGAAACCTGAAAGATATCATTATTCCAAGTTTGCATCGCTGTCGTGCTTGGTTTTAGGCAAAGACAGTGCCAGGTGCTGGAAAAAGGACGGCCCCCATGTTCACAAAATACAACGAAACATTACCAAACATGGCACAAAAGCACACAAAACATTACCAAACATGAGGGTTTATCAACAAACAAAAAACCCAAGTGGTTTACCTGCGTTCTCGGGATTTGTACTATTCCCGATTTTGCCGCGGGTGAGCCCGACAATTATTGGACGTCGGACTAACACCTGTCGTAATATCTAGGGTTTTTGTCATGGGCCGCCGCTTCCCCCCAAACGCCCGGATTTTGGCCGGGCCGGCCAGTTCGGCCCGGCCCGGCACATTAAATTTTATTCGAATGGGCCGTGGCCCGGCGCGGCAAATCATTTCTTCAAAAGATGGGTCGCCGCCCGTCCTGTTAAGCCGCCAGCGCTGCAATGTGCGTCTCTCGCGCGTGTCCTGTCGTCTCTAGGACAACGTCCCTTGTTTGGTATTTCTCATTCTACTGCAGTTTCTGGTGTGAGCAGGAGAAATGTTTTGAATGCCGAAGTCGATCATATCTTGTTTTGGTTTGAGTTTGGACACAACTCACAAGACCCGCCGGTATACAAGTGCCCCATGTTTTTCTTAAGTGTACTGCCGTCGCTACCCTCCCCCTGCCCATCCCTCAACATCGTTCGCCGAAGGTCCTTACTCCCACTTTGCTGGATTTGAGTTGGGTGTAGGCGCCACGACAAAACCATGCGATTCACGTACGTGCTTCTTGGGCTTGTCAAGCTGGCTTCCTTTGTCATTTCAAACTGTGAGAAGTACGTAACAATCACAAGTTTCCGAGATGCCTCTTGCTGCAAACCCATTGTGGTATTGGAAAATCATCGTTAATGTCGTTGGAATCTCTACACCGTGGCCAAGCATCTTCGTGGGGTAGTTTTGGGGGCACTACTCAGTTATATTTTTTGATCCAGCATCCGGTAGAGCGATATCTGCTAACTACTGGAGAATTATTAGACAGTAGGCCCGGGGAGCCCTATGCACCGCGAGATTGATCATATTGCCAGGCTTGCTGCCAATCAGCATATCGTATACGCATACATTGTTTTTTTATCCCTTTGGAACAGTTTCACCTCTCAACACTCCCGTCTAGCTTTGCGTGAAATATGCATGTAGTGAACACAACCCAAAACAAGCGTCCTCAACAACTGATTTCCACGGTACTACGCGTGCTACATGTCGTCGTTCTAACTGTAGCAGCTGACAGCCAACAATTCAGATCCTACGCATGATCGCTATCGTGCATTTTCTTACCGTCGTTAAGGACTTTGTACCAACGGCGTGCCCGGTCTACAATACGAAGACGTCTGCTGCTAGGATCAGTGCGGGACTTGCGCCGGATTCGGTTGCGACCTTCGTCCCGGCGGCCCTGTAAGTTTGTGTATGATCTCGAATAGAAGTATCCTCTACCAATGGCTCTAGTGACGCATATAATTTGAGTTCGGCCGCCGACATAACAGGGGAGGTCTTGCACGTAGCCGTACACCATTGAACGTGTATGGTAAACCATTCGTATATGTCCCAAACACCCAGACGGGCCGGTCTGGCGACCCCTTGTATCCTCCCTTCCCTTTTTTCAGGACGCTTGCTGCTTTGGCGTTATCAAGAACAATGGTGTCATGTGTAGCACTACCAAGGAGGCACCGTGCATCATCGACTGTGAGTCTTGTGAGACAATACCCGAAACTGTACCGTCTACATTCTTTGGTTGAATTTGAAATTTGTCTGCCGCCTACATGATATGGTTTTACGTACCTACATGTACCACTATTAGAAACTATCTCATGCGCCGTTTGCAATGTCTAACACACACACCGTATCGTCGTTGACGGTAAGCGCCATATGCGTAGTATATCTAATATGATAATGTGGTCGGCATGAATATCCCTTGCGTTTCGTAGAAGTGCGTTCCACGCAGAAATCGTTGGGGGCAAACGGGTTGAGTGTACAAAGCACCGATGTCTGGACAGCGGTTGTAATTCGAAACGTCTACGAGTTGTAGTCTTCGGCTAGTGCACCATGCCTAGTCGGTACTGTGTTAAGTGTAGCCCAGTGGGTGGTGGCCCAGCGTTCGTTATGACCAACAAGATGCTTATATGTTGATCTACAAGTCTTTGCATGTTTGCCATTTTTCTCGTGGTTGTAATCCACATCTTCGCTGTGTTTGTGGTTTCCGTCAACCCCAACACACGGTTTTAACGTTCGACGCAGATTGCAGCAACGGCGTTCCCGGTGTACAGGACGGTGACGTCTGCTGCGAGGAACAGTGCGGGACCTGCGGTGGATATGGTTGCGATCTTCACCCCGGCGGTGCTGTGCGTTTGTGTATGTTCTCGAGTTGTATCCTGCCGTGTCAGCGGCTCGAACGAAGCGTTCAACTTGATTTCGACCACCTCGATAACGGGGGCGGCTTCGTACACTCCCGGTTGTCATTTAACGAGTAGCATAAATCAGAGGGAAACGAATCAACCCCCAACACTGTCCTGTCTTACGATCTCCTGTCTCGCCCATTCCCTTTTGCTTAGGACGCGTGCTGCTATGGCGTCATCAAGAACAACGGCGTCAAATGCACCGATACGATGGAGGCGCCGTGCGTCATCGACGGTGAGTCGTGTAGAGCCCTACCTTGAACAGTGCCCTCTACCTTCGTTGTCTGACAGCTACATGGTATTGTTCCAGGTTTCGACATACACCGATGCTTGATACCGTGATGCCTAACCGTCATCCAACATTAGCGAGGCAAAAAATCGCCTTATCTGCGTTCACTGTAACAAAGTATGTCCGAGTGGACAACGTGTTCAGTGTGGAAGCCCGTGACTGTCGCAGGATCACGTCTCGTGGTGACGTCGATGGGTTTGACAGTGTTAGGTGTACTGAGCACCGGTTTGTGGACAGTAGTTAGAGTTCAAATCGTTCACAGCTGGTGTTCAGCAGCTCGTTTACGCTATTAGTCGACGCTACGTCAGTGTAGCCCATTGTTTGGAAGAGCAGCGCTCGTTTTGTCCAACTCTATGCTAACGGGTCGAATTTGTGATACGTGTATATTTATGCGTTTTGTCTTGGTTGTGATCCGCCTCTTCGTTACGGTGGTCGTTTCACTAAACTTCGAAACACGTTTTGAACGTTCGAGGCAGGTTGCAGCAACGGCGTGCCCGGTCTACAATACGAAGACGTCTGCTGCGAGGAACAGTGCGGGACTTGCGCCGGAATCGGTTGCGACCTTCGCCCCGGCGGCCCTGTAAGTTAATTTACGTTCTCGATTTTTTTTCATGCGGTTTAAACCCCTCTAGATAAGAATATTATTATTTTTCGCCCATCTCGACAACTGGGTAGGTCGCGTACACATCCGTAGCTTATTCGTTATGTCGAATATTAAAGAGGTGTACATCTCAACCCCAAGACGGGCTGGTTTGACGATATCATGCCTCGACCGTTGCCTTTGTTTCAGGACGCGTGCTGCTTTGGCGTTATCAAGAACAGCGGTGTCATGTGCAGCACTACCTCGGAGGCGCCGTGCATCATCGATCCGACTGTGGAGTAATCTAGAAAGCTTAATGTCGGAACATATGTCCCTGTTGTGATGTCGCCGACCCGGAATGGTCAGTAAATCCACAGGCTAGCATGTTCTCGGCCGCTTACCTTGAAGGGAGGACACAATTGTTACTTGGGATAGACCAAGTATGTCGTTCAACTCTAGGCGGTACTGGTTGTGGTTTCTCAGTTTCGCTTAGGTTCGGAATCCCACATGCCTGCGGTTCTCCGAATTGTGTTTGGTAATTTGGGTAGACGAAGGATATGTTTTTCCTTTTCGATTGTTCGTTTTCCAGCTTGAAATCGTAAAAAGTACCTAGTACCTATAGGTATTGCGTGCGACATATCTACGAGGAGAATAGTAAATACCCGGTAGAGTATGCTTTATGGATGCGGTTTTCTATATATTGATTCCACTGCACGATTTTTGGAGTGTGTCTCTAGATGACGAAATAAGGTTCGGGGTGGGGTCCTTAAACCGAGTACCTGATCGATGGCGTTAGTGTCTGTAGCCGAGCCCTCGTACGGTAGAGCAGTCATTTTTATGTGCTCGTTGGTCGGACGTTCATAGCCACTCGGCCCGGTGGTCAACGTGATTATTTGCGCTTGTATGCTCTTGTCTTTTGTGTTTTGCATTAAACACCCCCATGGCATTACCGTTTGCGCTACGCAGACAGATCAGTTCAGAGTGACATTTGGAGTTCTTTACACAGGCACTCGCCCGAATGGCCAAAACGCGATTATAGTGAAAACGGCAGAAACCCCCCTCAGAGTTGCTGTGTTTAGCCAGTAGGTTATGGTTAAGCAGTATGAGCTTCCCGTTTTATCCAGAAAATGTGCAGAAGCCCAATTACGCCTAGAGCCTAAACACAATTCAAACACATGAAAGACGCCAGAGTTAAGCCTACCCGTATAGGTTAATATTCTGACCTTTGTGGGTCCAATCCAAACACTCGGGGAGGTTCTGGTAGTGTAAATCCGCACATACATTGATACATCACGGGTCCTCGACACGGAGACGTGCTGACGTATTAACGCAACAATCAAGTAATGGTGTTTGGGTTGGGAAGCACATGTATTTATAAGTCACATACAGCCCGCGGGCGTCCATATGCCCACCCTCGCAGCCGTCGGGTCTTCTCTATTCATCAGAGAGAAATGCCGGCGAAATACAAAGCCATACAAAGTTTAGCAAACCTACAGCAACATGATTCATTCCGTTGACGGCATGCGTACCCGCGCCTGAGTGGACGGCGCCTCGCTCTACGTCCATGAACGAGATCGAGCTGACACAAGCTCTGGGCTTGTTGCACTTGACCGGGTGGATGTTCTGGGAGGTTAAATTTTGTTAATGTGTACCGGGTAGTTGGCAGGGTTTTCAGGCCGCAGACCAACTGACCCATGCCGTCGTTAGCATGTCAATTACAGCATTCCGCCTTTTTGCTGCCTTTGATATTGAAGCGCGGGATTTCCGTGGACGAGTAATGCCCGCATCGCCTCTTCCTGGCGGCAACCATGCCATCTCCAGCATGCTTCTGGCATTACACTGCTGTCTCCGTTGTGACTTGGAATTGAAACTCGGTCTTCTCGGGCGAGCGTGTTGCGAGCCCAGCCCCATTGTCTATGAGTCGTCTCGGTGGAATTCCTGCGAGTGGTCAAACATGGAAGATTGACAGAGCAAGCGAGAGCGCTTGAGTGATAGGGTCTGCGATACATCGAACAGGATACATTAGAAGAAACGAAGACATCGCAAGCAAGAGTACTTGCCAGGTTCGGTATGGACTCGGGAAACGAAGTAATTGGGGGGCGAAAACGATGCGCAGGCTGGCCAATAATACCAACAGAAAAGGCAGTGAAAGGTAGCATGGGCAACATCCTCGTCAGAGATGCCCCATGAATGCGGCACCCTGGCTACTTTATTGAATGACTGGTATGGATACGACAGCTGTGTAATGGAGAATAGTTTATAAATCGGCTGTGTATTTATTTGTCTTGCACAAACAAAAGGCATAAACAGAAGGCACTTTGGAAAACAGGGTTTTGTGCCCAGCGTGTGAATGATTTTTACCGTGAACTAAGAGAAACGTCAACAAGGAAGGGACATTAAGGCGCTGGCCCCAGAAACGAGTTGCGGGTTTGCTACAAAACATGGTCAGGCCCATCTTCTGACGGACTAACGGTATATATATGTCGACGGGTTTTGTGATGTCTGGGGGGATCAGTTCAGTTTCATTCGTCATGTCGAAGGCAGCGACTGAATATTGCACTGGGAGTTAGATTTCCAAGGGTGTTTAGAGACCAGGTTGACTACTATAGAATGGAAGAGAACTTGCTGGTGCTTGAAGAGGAGAGCTATGAGGCCGGCACCGCGACGGTGCGGGCTCGACGTATGATGGCAGAGTGCGTTGGCAGCAGTTATGCTATGAGCTCAACAACGATGCCGCACGAGAGGCAATACCGAACACGACAAACAACAAGCGCATTCGAGGTATCCTAACGCGGAACCGGTGAATCACAGAGTTCATCAAGCCCGCTGGGCCAGATCACAGCATGTGTCTAAGTTCTGCCTAAAGGCTCTGCCCGGTGGCGAAAAAGCTGCAGACGTTTACATCATACCCCGTGCACAACAAGGTCGACCGAGGTATGCTGCTGTGCCAACTTTCCGAAGCTAAAATGTGTGACTGGGCAAACCACGCAGGCAGTAAAACAGGAGGGTCCAGCCCCGACCCTTTCAGGGCCTTGATCGAGACATGTCTTTAATGTATGCTGACCTTTTGTTGTAAAATTCGTGAGATGCAATCCAAGGTGGAGTGGGCTTCGCTTGGTGACGGGGGGATCGAAGCTCTAGTAGGAACAATGCGGACGATCCATGGAGGGGCAAGAACGATAACGCACACGATTGGGACATCAGTGCCCAAAGGTTGTGGGCCTGGTATGGCTGGCATCACTGATCACTTGACTTTGCACGTCTTTTGCTCTCTTGGTGGCGTAGAGTTAACACCAGGTTCGATGCCCGAAGCCTAAATCTGAATATTTTCTACGAGCATCCGATGGCGTTCCTGTCTCGGGGACCCATCCAAATCTTCATTGTTATGAGCAAAAGGGCCCCGTACAGCCTTGATCCCTGCTCCCCCCATGAACCCTATTCGTAGCACTGGTCTCGGCAGTCGCTACGAGTCACAGTATTAATCCCTGGCGTACCCCCGCTGTAACACCAGACCACAGACTGAAGCACAGGTGCGACGTGGAGTGTCCACAGTGACCACTTGAAAGGAATATATTCTACCTCGCAAACCAACGCGGCCAGCAGCATGCCAACGGTTCGTGAGTTATTCGCTTCATTAAGTCACCCTCGGCACAGTAGAGGCAGAGGTACCACCATATCAACCTAACGCCTAAACTCGCTGAAGGTGATGATTGACGGAAACCTCAATCACCGTTCAAACCAGCCGGGGCCTCGAGGACGGACTCACGGAATTTTATACGAACCTACGTTACAGCGAGGCTGTCGGGGTTTGCACGGAGAAAGCGTTGACACGTTCATCGCCAGCGCTAAGAGAACAGTAAAACGTGTGGGCAGCTATTATGATCAGTGTCACGCGTTGGGTCTATTTGTATGCAGTGAAGGTAAGCTTAAAATAGCTACGTTCGGGTGTATATCATTGGGGCAGGGAAGATTCCCGGTGCTGAAAAACCTTCGTACCCGTGTAAAGCAAGCAGTTAAGAGGTCACGGGAACACCCAGCGTTTTATTGAGCGATACCCAAACCCAAACGAGAGGCCAAAGCCAAGTGATATATAACACCCGTTCCACCAGCCCCCTGCCCCTTGGGCTCCGCCTTGCCCGTTGTGCCTGCAATCGTGTCTGATGCTTTACTGACCCTTTCTTTGGCTGTGGTTAGAGACTACCGACTTGCATATATCCCCTTGTCGCTTGATCCATACACCGCTGCCCGAATGCACTTCACAAACCCGCAACACAACAGGGTAGCCGGCCTCGAAGGTATAACGAACGTGGTACTTTTAGGATCTGAGAGCTGTACGTCGCGGTATCCCTTATCGCAGGGACAAAGACACGTGGAAGATGCTAAAATGGTTATTATATCATTGATCGGGGGTGAGCTATGATGGATTCACGGGTGGACGCTCATGGTTACAAGACGGGGACGGTTCATGTAGACCCGAAGTATACACATTGAAGACAAAGTACAAACATTAAGTAAATTATAGTGCTTGGGCCGAGGCCCATACCTGCTGTCCCGCGGGAAAATAGGTCTGTTGTTTCTACGTATCTCCATGACGGCTACACAATCGTGACATACGTCTTGTACCCCTAACAACCTCCCTACTGGGTACATGATAGAATACGACATTGGCCACAATACGGCATCGTGGTAATCTAAGGTCAACACCGCCCAACCTCAACACCAAGTTGTCGTACACAACAAACCACATTACCAAACACATATACTTATATTCAAGCTCTTAGACTATGTTCCCTTTTAACTCTTAACATGATCCTGGTATGTAAAGAAACATTCAAACGGTATTAAACTTGCAAACCAGTGTGAGATACAGAGATAGAACTCCGACTTCTGAACACTATCATGATCGGACGGTCCAACGAGGGCAATTGTGAGCACCGGGCTTCAAGCGAGGCAGGCCACGGGGCTCACTAGGGCAGAGAGGGAGTACAGCTCGATCCCTACCGCGTTGATGACGAGGTGGTCGCGAGGGGGCGGGGAGCGTACGAGGCTGACTTAACCTCAAAGGTTAAAATATGTTTTTGCTTGCTTTCTTTACGCTCCCGTCAAAACTGAACTATATTCCGATCCCGTAGAAATTTCAACCTAAAAATCACCATCTATATATTTTTACGGACAAACTCCATCGTGAAGTACTCATGCTTCACTTTTATTTCCCCCTTTTTTTTGCTGTGCCACATACCAGTATGTGTTGCAGCGCCGCGCAACGTCGCTCTGTGCCGTGCGTTGCCGTGGGGCATTGAGCTGCGCCGTGTTGCGCCGTCTCTTCTTCGTACATTGTACGTGGTACCTAAAACGAACCCCATGTGCGCGTACAAGCGGCGTCCGGGTTCTTTGTAGGGTCCACCTTTTTGCCCTTCGCCGTAGAGCTCTTGCATTTTCAAGTCGGCAGTTGCGCTTGCCCCTGTTCAATTTTAGTGCTATCCTTCCTTGCGCGAGCGTGCCAGGCGGCGCCAGCCGCCCGCGGAGCTAAGCCTTCTACTACTATACCATAAAATTATGTAGAGTGGAACACAGCAGCATCCCTGTACAAATGCTCGTATAGCGTGCGTACTGGCGTACTCGTACTTGTACATACTCGACGTACAGGATGTGCTCGTGCTCGTACAGCGCTCGAGGCTGCTGCTGTCCCTGTGTCTGAAGCTGTACGTACTCTTACCAAGTATTGGTACATGCTCGTTCATTCATACGACATACATATATATATATATATATTCTCATATACTTGACGTATTCTAGCAGTCAACCGCAACATGGGTGGTTTTGACAACAAACATCTTACATCCAGGCTCAAGATTCGAAACCCAACCAATATTTTTCATCGGGACATCGCCGAAATCACCATAATAACAATGGAGTAGAGACAAAGCTCAAGCTGAAAATTGGAGAAGAAAGGAGGTAGACTTAGTGCGTAGGTTTCCTTTCCTTTCCTTTTGTTTTCTTCTTCCGGGGATGTTTTGAGTGCTCAACTTCGAAGATCATGCTGCACATTGTCAGATGGCAAGCACAACAAGAATAATACTCGTATCATGGCGTATAAACCCGTGGGAGTACAGCATGCATATAAATATGTACGATGCTACGTTGTGCAGTAGCAAAAAAAAAACATTTAAATGAAATAATGGCGTCGGGCTGGCCATAGTAGAATCCTATACGCTTTAGTTCATTTTTTTTGCAAACCTTATATTTTTCGCAGCAGCTATAATATTATTTCCACAAATAATAATAGTAGCCATAAAACACGCCTTACGGAAGCATATATATGTTGCACGACATTTAAGGGGAAAAAGATACACGTATGTTTGAAGATCG
>JAYJME010002467.1:0-13656 GCA_036873775.1 Costaria costata | reverse complement strand
ATATCAAATAATTATTAAAAAATCAAATGATATTTTTTTGGTTTTTTAATGTTAAAAATATTTTTTTTTAGCAAGAAAAGAAAATTTGATTTTATAATAATTTTGCATCTTGTAATTAATTTAACTTTGGTGTAACATGAAAAAAAACTGTAGCGGAGAAGTTAATGACAAATATTGATGAAACTATTTACAATAAATTTATGGAAGAATTAGGTTTTGAAAATGGAAAAATGATTATTGAAATTTTTGTTGAGGAAATTAATGATCATATTATTCAAATAAGAAATGCAGAAGATTATGGAACTATTCAATCTGTTATGCATCAAATTAAAAGCACATCAAAGACTTTTGGTGCAAACATATTAAGTGTTAAAGCAAGTCAAATCGAGAAACAAGCAAAAGAAGAAGATAAGCAGGCTTTTCTTTCTATTGATGACGTTCTTGTTGAAATGATTTCAATAAAAGAGGAACTAGAAAAAAGACAGTCTTTTTTCTAATTTATTAAACACAAAAAAGGTCAGCAATTGCTGACCTTTTTTTATTTCAAGATATCATCAAATGGACTCTTACCATTATTTTTATCTTTGTTGTTATCTTCTTCTATTTCTAAATCATCAATAATTAAATCTTCAGTATTTAAGTCTTCCAAATCACCAATATCATCTAAATCACCAATATCATCTAAATCACCAATATCATCTAAATCACCAATATCATCTAAATCACCAATATCATCTAATGTTATATCTTCAATATCTAAATCATCTGATTCTATTTTCATATCTTCCATTTCAAAATCATCATCAATAGATATTTCTAACTCAATGCTGTCAATTTCTTTTGAATCATTATCTATATCCAAGTCATCAACATCTAATTCTTCAATATCCAAATCTGGTAAATCTGTGTCTACATTTAAATCAATTTCTTCATTTAGTAAATCTTCTGTTATTTTATCCAATTTTTCTTCTAAATCAAAATCAAAATCGTCTACTGATTCTTTTATTTCAGAGGACAAATCTAATTCAACAGGACACTCTATTTCATCAATTGAACTTATATCTTCTAAGTCAAGCTCACCATCTTCATTTTCTATTTTTAAATCTTCTAATGAAACATCAATTTCATCTAATTCAATAATTTTATCTTTATTAATTTCATCTTCTAATAAAGATTCGAGTTCTAATTCCTTCAAATTTTCTGGTTCTTTTTGCTCTGAAATATCTTCTACTAAATCTACATCAATTTCATTTAGGTCAATTTCATCTAATTCAATGTCATTTTTAGAAATATCTTCTATAACTTCATCAATATCATCAATTGTCTCAACTTCGTCTTTTGAAACATCTTCTAGAACTTCATCAATATCATCAATTGTTTCAACTTCGGTTTTAGAAACATCTTCTAGAACTTCATCAATATCATCAATTGTTTCAACTTCGTCTTTTGAAACATCTTCTACAACTTCATTAATCTCATCAATTTTTTCAACTTCGTCTTTTGAAACATCTTCTACAACTTCATTAATCTCATCAATTTTTTCAACTTCGTCTTTGGAAATATCTTCTGCTGTTTTTTTTGTCAAATCTTGCTCTATTTCAGGAGAAACTACAACTTCTTCGTTAAGTACAGTACCATTTGATTTATCTAATACATCAACAGCTTTATTTTCTTTTATTGTCTTTTTCTTTTTTCTTTTTGGTTTTTTTTCTGCATTTTCATTAAATTTTGTTTCTTTTGAAATTTCTTTATATTCTTCATGAGTTATGGCAATAATATAGTATCCAAGTAAATCTGCGAAAATAGCAATACTTAATATACTTGCAAAGAAGCCACTCATTGCTGCTGTAAAGAATAACAATATCAATTCAATTACTACTACAATATTTGTAAAAACATCAATATTTTCTATTTTTTCAAAACCTACTTTCTTTTTTATTATATTTGGAATCGCCTGTTCAAAATCTTCTAGACCTCTTGTTAATTTTCCAATGTTTAATATTCCAAAAACAACAAACATCACAAAAAAGAAATCTAATTGCGTTCCTGCACCTGACAGCTTCAATATTATTGATGTCAATATCGCTATCATGTAATATTTTGACATATTATTATTGCCAAAAAACAAACGTGTTAAATTTTGATCAATTAATTCATATTTTGCTTTTATTGTTGAAAGCAAACCCTTTATTTTCTCCACTATATACTACCTCATTATTATTTTTTTACTTTTTTCATTATATCAAAGATATAAATAAAATAAAGGACATCAAAATTGATGCCCTTTTAAAATTTAATTTTTAAGGTTTATTTCTTTATTTCTTTTTTTGAATCTTTTATTTCTTCTTCTAATTGTTCTGCTTTTCTTAACGAACGTAAGAAGACACCTACACCACCAAATGATAAAACTAAAATCACAATTAAATCAAAACTACTCATTGTTTGCAATTTAATTGTTGTGCTTGAAATCACACCAAATATCATCGCTGCCAAGGATATTCCAGATAGTAACCATCCCCAAATTGATTTTGCATTGTAAAAAATCATACCTATTCCTATAATCATAGGGATGAATATCATTCCTGTTGTTAACCCAAAGTTCATACCTGCGCCTCTCATATGGTACAATCTATGTCCCATACCAAAGCTACTGCTAACGACTATTTTTGATAAGAGCATGTAAAATCCAACGCCCATCATAGATAATCCTATGAAAAAATCTCTCAAACCACCTTCTGTTCCGCCAGCACCTTTCATTTTCATTTTAATTCCTTTTTTGTTAAATAAATATCTTATATTTGTATTTAAACACATCCAGTTTTTTTTACAACAAAAAAGAAGGTAGATTATACCTTCTTTATATTTCGGAAAAACCGTTGTATTTGTTTTAACAGTTCGGTTTTTTCTTTTTTATCTGTTTTTTATATTTCATCTTCTGTTATTTTATAGTATTCCACTTGTCCTTGACTATAATTGAAAAATGCTATTTGTCCACTAGGGAATGTTCCATTTACATCAATTACTTTCGAACCATCTATGTATACTTTAACATTTGATGAAGAGTAATGAACCTCAAAGTCATGATAATTATCATGATTCCATCCGTAAGCTGTGCCATGTTTTGTTGCTAATACATTATATCCAGAAACAGAAGCATGCATATTCCAGTTTATTGCAGATTTATTTGTTACCTTTGCAAAATTATGACCTTCTTTTTCTGCCGAATTTGCATTCGAACCATTTTTCCATGACCATAGATAAAAATCATTTGAATTTTGCATTCCTAATGCCATTCCAATCCAATCATTATCTCCTGCGGCTGATCTAACTCTCATTCTTCCTTTTATAACAGAATTTTCATAATTTTTTGCAGCACTTTTAAAGAATGTTGGTGCACCATTAATTGCTTGGTAAGAATAAGAACCATCTTGTGAAACAGACCATTCCCCAACCGTTATTGCATCTGTTGTCACCCAATCATTCAGATTTATTTGAGTTCCAAAAACAGTTCTTGTTTCTTCTATATTTTGATATTGAGTTTCTTCATTTGCAACTCTATATTCATCTGTTTTTGGTCTGTATTGTTGACCAGAACATTCTCTTCTTTCATAAGTTTGTCTTGTTTGATCAACAGACTCACTTCTTGGATATTCAGAAGAACTTGGAAGCCATTCTTCATTTCTATCAAAAACCCATTCTGTACAAGTTACTTGTCCAACATTTTCCCAATATTCCAATTCTCCGTCAATCGTTCTGTATTCAAACTCAACTGTTGTATCCGAAATATTACCACTTGTTAATCTTATAACACCTGTTTTTGGTCTAATCTCTTGAGTTTTTATAATTCTTTCTTTTTTAACTTCACGAGATTGGTCTACGGACTCTGTTTCATAAACTGTTGATGCATCAGGAGACCAATCTTTAAAGACTTATTTTATTGACCAGTCTTGAACGATAATAGGATCTGTTTGCTCCCAATATTCCAGTAAGCCATAACTTTCTTTTCTTATATCTGCAAAATCATTTTGAGTTTCAGTAATTAATTCACTAGTGTTTCTTTCTTCACCAGTAGACAATCTTATTTCTTTTTCTTGAATTGTCCTACTTCTATCTATTATTCTTGTTTCTGTCACTAATTCATTTTCGTAACGAGTTGACAAACTTGGAGACCAATCTTGATCTATGTTATCTATATGCCATTCAGAAATCACATCTGCCATTTCTGTCCAATGTTCATTATTGATAACAATCTTTTCTACTTTATTCTCATATATTCCATCTTCTAATTTTAATGTTAATAAAATATTTCCATCATATTCTGGTGATTCAAAGACTAGCTCATCCATCTCATTTACTAAGAATGATATATTTGGCACAGAAGACCATTCACCGCTCAGTGAAAGTTCTTCATTTTGTTTATCTATAATATCTGTTGTTACTGTTATCAGATCAAGTGGTTCAGCATTCATTTTTAATTCATCAACGAGTATGTTACCCGTTTTTTTATCTAATGTTGTGTTGTTTAATATTGAGGCTAAAATACTATCAGATGGTATTATAGAGCCAGGTAGTACACCATATTTTGAATACTTATCTACAACAACAACAAAATCGTCTGATGATGCAAAAACTGTATTTGACACAATAGTCGTTGCAGCCAAGATTGCTACATTTAATTTGGTCTTTTTCATTTTATCAATCCTTTTGTTTGAAATAATTCCCCTGTTATATTCTTACCATATTCTTTATAAAATGCGAAATATTGTATTTTTTATTTCCTTTATTTAATAAAAAAAATAAACCCTTTTTTTTGAAATAATTTTATGAAATTTTAATCAAAATAGTCAAATTGTTTTGCCTTTCGTTTTTTTTATATTTTATATTTTATATTTAAAGCCTTTTGTGTTTTTTTTAAGTTTTGTGTTTTTTTATTTTTTCTGTTATATTGTGATAAACAGAAGGATAAATACTTATGGATATACGATTTGTTTTTTTTTACATCGGTGGAAAGGCAACTATATTTTTCTTAGCTATGCTCGCATATTGCGCATATGAGGCAAAAAAAGAGAAAAAAGAAAGAAAAAAAAATAATTCCTCTGGAAAAAGATATTAAAGAATGTTATCATTTGTCTAATATTCATTTCAAAGGAGTTATTTATGAATTTTAAAATATTTTTTAACTTTATAATACAAAAAGATCTACATGGGATTTTATTTGACAGCATTGCAAATAACAATGTTAATAATGAAGTAACAGAAAATGACTGATTTTTTTACTTTGTATAATTTAACATTTGGGCTTTGTTTTTTTTCATGGGCTTATTTCGATACTATGAGTATCATTACACTTACTGCTCATAAATTAACTGAAAACAAAATGATTCAACCTTCCAAACTTGGAGGTCATATTATTTTAAAAGCTATCTTTTATCTATTTACTGTTGTTGGAATGTTTTCATTCCCACTAGAAACAGTAATGTCAGCAGCTATCGGCTTCTTTATTGCTATTAAAATGGCAAGAGATAGTGGTGTCGCTGAACAACTTTTACACTACCAAGAACCAAAAGAATATTCTATATTACTAACATATTGTAATATTATGTTTATCTCGGCTATAGCTTTTTTCTTTATGGTTA
The DNA here is from genome assembly GCA_036873775.1 of Costaria costata. Lineage (NCBI taxonomy): Eukaryota > Phaeophyceae > Laminariales > Agaraceae > Costaria > Costaria costata. Next base: position 8,020 of record JAYJME010002467.1, on the reverse strand, counting down.
TTTTTTTATAAATTAGGACGGAAAATTAATGGACAATATTATTTTTGAAGAAAGAAATCAAAATCTTGAAATGATTTCATTTTGCATGGGGAAAGGTGTATTTGCCTTTTGTATTTTAGAAGAGTCTATGTATGTTTATCATGTAGAAAAAGAATTTGAAACATTCTTTAAAAACAAAAAAGATAAATCTCGTTATTTAAAACTTCTTACAAAAAGTCTTGGATTTAAAAATCTTGAAGACTTGTTTGTAAAAACTATTCTCATCGCAGAAGATGAGTCAGAATATGAAATCTATCTTTGTGCTGACAAAATTGTTTCAGCAACAGCATATGATGAACATCACACAACGGTTTTATTCCATGCCAGTGACAGAAAAAGAGAGCTTCTTGTAAAATCAAGTATTTCAGAATTGTATTCTAATATGTAATGAGCAATGTGAAAAACCACCGCCTAAAGACGGTGGCTTCGTGAGAAGCCAGTGTTTTAGGTGTTGAAGCCATTTATGGCTTCAAAATTTGGTTATTCTAATCCCACATAAATATTATTTTTAATAGGTGAAATTATGAAAAAAATGATTTTAAATAAAAAAGACTTATTTTTGATGATACAGGAAATTTCAAATATCAAAGTAGAAAGTGAAAACATATCTTTTATTGATGATTTGAAATTTGATTCAATGGACACTGTTGTTTTATTATCAATGTTGGAAGTTGACTATGATACTTATGTCTCTGATGAGATTGTTTCTGAACTGCAAACTGTTCATTCTCTTGTTCAGTATTTAAATCTTTAAACCCTTAAAACTCTGTCTTTTGCATAGAGTTTTTTTATTCTTGTAATTTTTTTCTTTCTTGTCTGGTCTTTAACTATATAAGCTTAAAGGAGGAATTATGAAAAAGCTATTTTCACTTATTATACCATTCTGTGTCTTCAATTCTCATTATGTCATGGCTGAAATGGAAACTGCTACTTTAGCTGGTGGCTGTTTTTGGTGCACTGAATCTGACATGGAGAAATTAGATGGTGTTGGAGATGTTATATCTGGCTATACAGGTGGTAAAGAACATATGCCTACATATAAAGAGGTGGCAAGTGGCAAGACAGGTCACACAGAAAGCATTCAGTTTGAATTTGACAATGAAAAAATTAAATATATTGATGTTCTTGATTATTTTTTAAGACATATTGATCCTACTGATGCAAATGGTTCATTTGTTGATCGTGGAAAACAATACCGCCCTTCTATTTTTTACCATTCTTCTGAACAAAAAGAAATCGCAGAAAGTTTCTTAAAAGAAATTGACAAAAGTAATGTTTTTCAAAAACCATTAGCTATTGAAATACAGCCATATAAAGGCTTTTGGAAAGCAGAAGAATACCATCAAAATTATTACAAAAAAAGTTCTTTAAAATACAAATATTACAGATACCGTTCTGGAAGAGATGATTACATTGAGAAACTGTTTGGGGACAACCTCACATCAATCCAAGACTTAATAAAAGGGAAGTCGGTTAAAAGCTATGAGAGACCATCAAATAAAGACATAAGAAATCTTCTTACAAGAATACAATACAAGGTCACTCAAGAAGATGGAACTGAACGACCTTTTAAAAATGAATATTGGGACTTATATGAAGATGGACTATATGTTGATATTGTTTCTGGAGAACCCTTATTTTCATCAAAAGATAAATATAAATCAGGCACAGGGTGGCCTTCTTTTACTAGACCTATAAACAAAGGCTATATTATCTTACATGAAGACAATTCGCTACTTTATAGCAGAGTTGAAGTTAGGAGTCGCTTTGGAGATAGTCACTTAGGTCACGTCTTTAAAGATGGTCCTGCTCCAACAGGATTAAGATATTGCATGAATTCTGCTTCTATGAGATTTATACCTAAAAACAAATTAATAGAAGAAGGTTATGAAGAATACATACCTTTAATCTAATTAATTTTTACAAAAAAAAGATAAGCCAAACAATTGGTTTATCTTTTTATTTTTAAATTATATTACTTACTCTTCATTTCTTCTGTTTTTTTCTTTTGTTTAACCATTGGGACTGCACTTTCCATTTCTAGAAAAACTTTTCTATCTCTTATGTTTTTCTGAACTACTACTGATGAAAACAATGACATTATAAATGTTACTGCAAAAAAACCTTTTTCATTTAATTCTAATTCTGCATTAAATAAACCAATTCCCATTAGTATTATTGGAGTTGCAACACCTACATAAGATAATTTCATATAAGCTTCATTTACTTCATAACCTTCAATTTTATCTCTTAATGTTTTTTGTAAAGTAACTACCGAATAAAAACCAAATATTATTGCTATTGTATAAAAACCTTTTTCACTAAGCTCCATTTCTGCATTAAACAAACCTATTCCAAAAACAATTATTGAGAATAAAAACGTAAAAAATGATAAATTTATATATATTGAACTTGGGTTTAAACTTTTTAATTTATTGCTATCCATTGTTAATTCCTTTTTAGATTATTGTATTAATTTTTCATACCTTAATTAAAACACATGAAACTGATAGTCCAAAAAAAGAAGATAAGAAAGCACCCATCAATAGATTCATTTATTCCTTTATATACCGTAATAAAACACTGTTTTATATTTTTGTTTTTAACAAAAAAAAAAGCAGCTCACGGCTACTTTTTCTTCGAAAATAAAACCAACTGCATTTTCTTTCTTACCCAAAAAAAATGATTCCATGAAGGATTGTGCTGGCTTTGTTTCCTAGTTTTCATATTATAGAGTAATCGAATACTCAAGTCAATAGTTAAAATGTTTTTTTATTGAATAAATAGCAAAAAAACAGCTCAAGGCTGCTTTTTTTAATAGAAATTGTAAACCCTGTAGTCTGATAAATGATTTTATAGAAGGAAGGATTCTCTTTGCTATTCAATGTAAACATTATATAACCTTGAAAGACTAAAGTCAATAGAAAAAACATGGATTTTTTGTTTTTTTTACCTATTTTCAAAGTAAAAAAGCAGCTCAAGGCTGCTTCTTTTTGATAGAAATCATAAACTCTGTTTTTCCAAATAATAAAGAAGGAAGAATCTATTTTGCTATCCAATTTCTTATAACCAATTTGCCACAACATCTGGTAAATTCAAAGCAAAATCTTTATCTATTATTAAATCATATTCTTTCTCAGGATCTTTTTTGAAATCAATATGATTAAATCTTGGATAATGCATTTGCATTAATTCTTGCATTGTTAATTTGTATTTTTTTATTTCAACGAATGCTTTAACAATGTCTTTTATTCCTTTCTCTTCTGTGCGTATGTTGTTATATGATAATGAGTTTGATTTCATATGAGCGTCAACCCAAATAATTTCTCTTGTTTCTAAATCAAACAACAAAGGAACACAAGAACGTCCAGAACCTGTAATTGCAAATTTTGTCTTCACTTTACTTGCTTCAAGTGCATTACCACCTTTCAGTTTTTCACGCTCTTGATAACCTGCCAATGATTCAAAACCATTAAAAGCTGTTCCTGCATAAACAATTACTGACATTGCGACATAACGAGCGCCATGTTTTATGTTTTCTTTGATACCGTTACTTTTTAAATCTATATTAATTCCTTCGTAACCACCATGCTTCCCACCTCCTGATTGAACATCACCAGAGAAATACGCACCTGTTGACCCTGAATTATAGCCTGAATAGGAAACAGAACTTACTTGCTCATATTTTTCATTTAAAAACACTGCTGATAAATCAAGATCTATTGTTCTTTCTTCCGCATCATGCCAATTAATGAAAAAACCCACAATATCTGTTTTATCTTCAATTTTAATACGAGAACCACGAGTCATGTTCAAAGAACCCTCTGAGTTTGATCTCATTGCGAAAGGAACTACCATATTATCTACGGAAGGATCAATATAAACATTGTCAAAAGATTCTCTTTCAGAAAAACGCTTTTGAACTTCTGTTTGAACTAATTCTGTTACTGTTGATAAAACTACATCAGAGAAGACGCCAACAGGAGCAGAACCAAATTTCATAGATATTACGTTACCTTTCGGGATATATAAACGCTCTTTTAAGTCATTGCGATTAATGATATGTTTATAAACTGACAATAAAACGTTTGTTGATACTTTTGGAACTACATCAGCAAATGCTGATAAAACAAAGCTTTGTTGAGTTGGATTTGTTCTTAAAATAAAATCAAGATAACGTGCAAAAACACCAGGTCTTTGTGTTGCTAAATCCAATAAAATTGGTAAAGCATTTTTGTCATATCTATTTGCCATTAATGCAGTTTCAAAATTTGAATTAAATGTTTGGATTAGATTAGGACTGTTACGCAACTTATCTATTTCTTCAAAAGCATTTGGGTATGTTTCTTTATAAGCACCGATGTGCAACGTTTTAGACAAACGTAACCAACCTTCTTTATTACGAAGCATGTCTTCACCCATAGATGATTTTACATTATCAAGTAATGCCATTATTAAACGACGTTGACCATTCGACAATTTAAAATCGGTGTTTTCTGCCAGAGACAGATCACCACCTGAAAAAGAAACAGCCAGACGCAAAACATCTGTTGATGTCTTTACATAGCTTTTTGCGAACTTAATTGATTTCTTTCCTTCAACTTCAAATAACTTTGAAGTAATATATGCAGCGTTTTCTTTTATTGGTATTTCTCTTGGCAACAAACCTTTAATATTGCTTCCACAATAATTAAAGAAACCATCAATGATGTTTCTAAAATCTGGCGAGTATGCAATTTTTGAATTCACAATATCTTTAAATACTGCAAACACATTCTTGCTTGAAGACAAAGACAATATTGTTAGAGGGGTTGTATTTTCAAGAGGTGGAAGATCTTTTACTGACTCTTCAAGTTCTTCTACTTTATGTTGGCAAATTGGGCATGCACCAAATTCATCTAAATTAAATACACTTTCGTTAATCAAGTGACCACAAGATAGCATTTTGTAATTGTGTTTTCTTTTTTCAGAATCCGTAAAACGTCTTACAATGTTTTCAACTAAGCCGTTTATGCGTTTTTCAAAATAATCACGATCATTTAATTCTGTATTGTAAGGGAAACGTTTGAAAAGTGGAACTGACTGAATATCCGTTCTTTTGAATTCTTTCATAACAACGTTTAAAGTTTCTGAAAAATCGTTCAATTCTGTCTTTGACATTGTATACAGAACTTCTAATACATCATTGCTAAATGTATAGCCGTATTGAGCTATATCAATGTTCAACATTGATACTTCAAAGTTTGATGCAAGATTGTGATTTGTGTTTTTTGATGTTACAACAACAGACGATAAGTATCTTACAGATACTTCGTTGAAAAATTTGTTCATATATTCCTCTCAATTAAGGTGCTATTAATTATTCGTTTATTATACAATGAAATAATTACTCCTGTCAATAAGAACTTTTAAAAATATATTTCTTTCAAGAAAAAAGATTTTTTTGATTTATTAATATTGATTTTAATTTTTTTTCAAACTTTATAATTCATACAATTGTGGTATAATATACTTATTACATAACGATTATTTATTTAGGTGAAAAATGTCTCATAATATTAAAAAGTTTATTTCAAATACAATTGATGACAAAAAAATTATTAGTGAAAAATTAAACAAAGAAGAGCTTATTAGTTTGGCTCTTTATTTTGTTTATAAAAAAGAATATTTTCAAAATTCATTCGATACAATGTACATTCGTAGCAACTACAATGGAGAAATACGATTAGTTTCAGCAGAACACAATGATGTTAAGGGCGCTTCAAATAGAAATATTGATACGCTTGTTTGTAGCACAAATGATAATAGAGATGAATCTCTTAATGATATGTACTTTTTTGAAAGACCTGAGTATGATGAGTACTTTTTTATGGACATGACAAATAAAGAGATCGAAAATTGGATTGAACCGAAACTCAAAGATGATGTTAAATTTTTAAATGACAAAACAATTAAAAATATTATTTCATTTGCTGATATCTTTAAAAAAATAGATAATAGCAATGATTTAATCTCTAATCTTGAAACTACACATAAAAATAATCCTGATATTATTTTTGATTTTTACATTCACATGAACTCATTAACAAGAAAAGAAAATCGATTGTTTGATTTTTTGAACAATAATGTAAAGTTAGGAGAATTAAGATCTGACAAACATCAATATCAACTTCCTTTCTCCAAGAAAAAAGGAATCCAATTTTTTAAATTTGGCAGCAAAGAGGATTTTGATTTTTACGAAGAAAAAAATCAATTTATAAAAGAATTTAAAAAAGAAATTCAAAAAATTAAAAGACTAAGCCCTATTGTTAAAAACAATAAAGAAGAATTAACTCAAATCATGAAAGCAGTTAATGATGAGTATCCAGAACTCGACGCCCCTCTTGGCGGAATAAAGGCTAAAGATTTAGATTATTTCTACTTTGAAGTTCCTGCTGATAAACAAACAGAACATGAAAAAGTTGCCATCTCAAAAAAAGAACAGCTTAACAACTCCGATATGTTCAAAGAACACAATCTTGAATCATCTTCCTTTTATGATTTTGTTCTTGATAACCCTTTTGATATTAACAGAGAAAACCTATATTCAAATGCGTTGCAAGGGCTGGTTTATATTAATAGAGAAACGCTTCAAACAAATCGTTCTGGTGAAAACATGGATTATTCATTTATTGTTGCAAAAACTAAACGAAATGAAACTGCAGGGGTTATTTCTATTGCCAAATATAAAGACTCAAACAAAGTTTATAAAATTAGTGACATTTCTATTAAAAATAATTTTAGAAATAAAGGTATTGCTTCCCATTTATATCAAAAAATAGCAGAGTTCTGTATTTCTAACAACCTTATTTTAACAAATAAAATTTATTCAAAGGAAGGTGAGTTATACTTACCTAAAATGAAACAAAAAGTTAAAGAAAAAAACCCAACATTCATGCTTCTTGATTGTAATTTAAGTGGAGTATATGAAAGTCATGAATTAAATAAAACATTTGAAGAATATAATAAAAGAGTGTTAAATCATATTAATCAAAAAGACAGAGTAAATGATCTCGACTCCAAAGCTATGATTTCAGCTTACAATAATGGTTTTGATAAAATTAAAAACGAAATGATAGATTCATTTGCAAGCTATGAAGATATTTCAAAAGTATTTAATGAATTTGAAACTGAATATGATAAACTTGAATTAAAAAATAAAAAAATAATAAAACAACAAAAAAACCGCTTGTAGGCGGTTTTTTAAAAAGAATATGTTTCGTTTTTTTCATAAATAAAAGATTTTATTTTTTTCTCATGCCATTCATTTTCAACCAATATTTCATCTATCTTCGAACTTGTTAATTTAGAGTTTGATGTATAATAAAAACATCTTTTTATATTTGAAAGCTGATCTTTATTTAATATAATCATTGAAAAAAAATCTTCTATAATATCATCATCAACCAAATCGCCCATTGATGCCGTTTTATAAAAAACAATTTCTTTTACAATTTCTTTACAAATTTATTTCCAAATTTTAATTACAAATTTATTTTACACCAATTCCAAGTTTTAACATAATCAATCAATTGCCCCTTATCCATTGCCCTGATTTTATACAGCTCCAGCTCATTACTTACAAAGTTTTTATGCCGCTTGCTGCTATTTGGCCCTATATAATGGTCAAGATGGTACAGGCAACCAACAATCCTTTTAACTTTCATTTCAAGGATATGGAAACGATCCCACCTTTCGCAATCTTCGGGGCCATAGCTAATAAATTTTTCATTCTCCATTCCAGCGGCAATAAAAGCTGCTTTGTTGTATAGTAGGCAGCCGCCAACGCTGGTTAATGGAATCTTGCCGCCGTTTTTACCTTTAAACTGAGTATTAACCACAATGCCTATATCCAACCGTTGTTCCAGTTGTTTAAACCAATGTAAACGTGGCACCCTGGCAAACCTTCCATCGTAAGGGTAGCAAACGTCTGCTTCGCCTT
>JAYJME010002466.1:0-13656 GCA_036873775.1 Costaria costata | reverse complement strand
TCGGGAAACACCGGTTCCACGAACTAAAACAGGAGTCGAAGATGCGGCTCCTCAAACCCCACTCCCACACCTCTACCCTGTGAGGCTACGACAGCAGCTACGCTCGCAGAAACAAACCGTGGTCCCACTGCAGACGGACTGACTCGTAAGCAGGTGTTGGCGCCTTGGGAAGTTAAATACATCGCCAAATAGTCGCCTTACAACGCCAAACGAGACTAACGCTTCAGCTACTGCCTTCAGCGAGCTCGGTCTGTCGGTCAACTCGGTGCGGTCCCTTTATCAACTCGACCATGAGAGACCAGAACGCTATTGCGCCTTCTGCGTTCGGCCGTTACATGCGAATTACCTTCGTAACAACCCTGGTCAGCCATGTGCGCTCGCGAGCGATGGCACAGCTCGGGCGTTGGGGCTGCCCGATCCGCTACACCCTTGTACCTAAGTTTCTGCTATTTACGGAAAAGTACCCCAAAAAAAATCAAACGTTGACGCGAGGTTTTCCGGGGTTCAGTTTGTCTGCTTTTCCAGAAAACAAATAAGGAAAAAAAGAAATTTCAGCAAATACATAAAATATGATCTTTGTTAAGAACGACACTAACTGCTACACCCTGACAATCAAGGAGCACTATTTTAACATAATCAACATATCTGGTAGATGATTGGTTCGTTCAAGTACGGTGACAACCGGAAATTTCTGCGCCGGTGCCAGCTCTTTGGTAGATCCACCAGAACAAGTACGTCACACTTACTCTTTTCCATCGCTCGATGCCACCGCGACAATACCACACAATCACAGGGTGAGGCGACGACTAACGAGTTCCTCATAGAGCCCCGCATGGGCAGCGGGGAGCCCACCGCGGGGGGTGAGTTCGCCTACAAATATCTGCAGGCCGCTTGCACAGCCTGGCACTAAAAAGTCGATTTTCTATTAATTAATGGCAAGCGTGCCTTGTCGCGATGTGGCCTAGTCGCCGACCGTTTTGTGGTTGATCAAGCACACCGACTTCCCCTAGGGTCAAGAAAAATATAGGCAAATCTGTACCATCTGTGTGTGTTTCGGCCCAGTTGAAAGCTCACACACGCACCTGGCAACGAAGGCACAAGCAAAGTGCACACCAAACGCTTTTGGCGGAAACTCCAGACAGGAATACACTTTCTTTGGGAGAGACTATCAGAAAATGAAACAGCCCAGGGGTCTCGGCAGGGAGCCCACGCCCCAAGTTATGTAAACTGTTGATATTGCCATTCCATGTTCCTAAGCAGATTGGTTTCCGGGCATCGTTACTGTTAATTTTCATTACGGTACACGGTTTTTTTCTGGTGCGAGTTCTCATTCCACTACGTGCTACGGTACGATCTGGCCACCCTTCGTGTTATCCTCCGAACCGTTGTATCTACGGTAGTTCGCGACCTGTCGCGCTTTTCTATCGTTTTTTTCCACATGGACGACGTTGTTTCCGTCTGCACGGTTGGGTCGTTTGCGCCACTTTGGAACGTGCTATTGATGTAAATATTTGATAATTTTTGGGGCCAGATAGTTTCGACGCCCACACTCCCCCTGCGTTTCATTTTAGCTCTTGACTATGGTTGTCGATCGGCGACATTCCCATCAAACGCCCTCCTCACTAAGGCGTTCAGGTAGATAGGCAGATAATTTAGAATGGGAAAATAATGGTACCCTTTGGGCGTTTTCCAATTTTGTCGCTCGCCACGCCCAGGCGGGGACGTTTTCGCTGTTGAGCTGTACAAGGTTGGCGTCGACGAGGGTATCGAATGGGAGTCTGATGGTGGCGTTTCCATGTACACGCCATTGGCTGACGGGGAGGCACCACCGCCCTCACTGCGGCTGGAATCGTGCGACAGGTGAGCTAACCTCGTTGTTATGATCTTTTGTTCTTGCTTACAGGCTGGTCTAAGCTCAGCACCCCATATACTTCAGAATCAGAAATCACGCCGTGTTTTGCCGGCGATCCTGAGTTTGTGCAATCGTGTTGTATCGGTCACGGCCAACCAGTTGATAATTTGTTTTTTTTGCCATATACTTGTAGTTTTATCATTTGCGGTGGTGTGGCCTTAGGTCTTATGTGATCCCAAATTACCGGCAAAAAAGAATACACACAGTCGTTACCGGTTTGGCAGGGGCTCATACAACACGCGTGCCGAACATCAGAACGAATAATCTCAAAACAGCGTGAACTCTGACACCTTCTTCATGTAAAAGTGAACCAAACACGGTTGTGCCTCGAAATTGCTCATTTGCAGTATATAATCAACCTTGGGCGTTACATTTGACTTGGTATCGGTCCGACGCAGACAGTTCTCCGACGATTTACACGAAACGTCATAACGATGTCCCTTGACATGAATGTCTGGAGCCGGCTCGTCCTGGAAAAAAATAGGCGGGACAGATCGTGGCGTCGTTTCTGTAACGTCTGACTTGTATGGGCCGTTTCGAGGGCTTAGAATTGGTCGATGCATTTTTGGCCCTTAGCGCAAACCATAGACATTTTACCAAGAAGTACACCACCTCCTTCCACTGTTCGTGGGGGTCAGTATGGTACCACATATGAGACATTCGCGAAAAGCCTGAACCAGCTCGTACTTAACAATATATTTGGGATGGAGTTTCGCTGTGATGTTGTCCATATAACCAGTATGAGTAAGATGAAAAGCAAAAACGAACGGGTTCCAAGTCAAAGCAATACACCGATCGAATTACGTACCACTCCAGCCCGTTTGTAGGGGAAACACTCGTTTTAACGCCTACTGCTGTAGCGGCTGTACGTAGCCGGCGTAAAAAACACCAAAGGAGCGAGCCACACTGTGTGTTCAACAACAATACGAAATCACGTGCGCGGGAGGTAGGATGCGGCTGCCTCTTCGTAAGGGTGGTGACTGGGGCGTCTAGATCGAGATAGAATTATCAACCCTTCAGTTTATTTGGAGTATTTTTCGGCAGTAGTACTTCGCAGCGTCCCATCGTGTTCTGAGAGCTGAACCGCTACGGTAGTTAAATTATATTTTAATAGTCGAACTTCAGTACCCCGTGAACCATAAGATAAAGCGAGAAAATGCACTTTAATCTACGTTGAGTTGAATAGCCAACAACGCGGCAGGACAAGCGGAAACGTCAGCAACGAACGTCTTGAGGATGGAGTGAAAGCTCGAAAGTTGCTCGGCGGAAACTGGGTAGCACCCTCAAACGTTCCTGATTCCTGTTTCTTGGGTATGCCTCCTTGGTGCAGGGACATCCGTTTCAACGCCAAGAATCTAACCGACGTGGATTGTCACGGTGATGGAACAACGGGTTCGGTTCCCGTGACTGAGAATGCCCACCTAAGCGGCTATTACATAGGCAGTTACGAGGCCTCTACTGCTGGGAGATATAAGGTGAACTTCAGTCCGCGCCGGTTTCGTCAATCCTTCTCTGGTAGTGCTAGCGCGTACTGCATCGCCCTTGCCGGTCTCTGTATTGCCGGGCAACTGTCTCCTTTCGACGAACGAGGCCTCGATATGGTCGCTTCTTCCGCATTCTCGGTTAAGGATACGAATCTTGAGGCAATCCACTTTGGGATTGACAACGAGAACGCCATCCTCTACTTAGTGCCAAATACCTAAAGACTAGTGCCCTCATTCGAGTTGCAAATTTAGGCGTTAAATTCCATGTAAGCCTGCTTTGATTAGGCATGTTGACACTGTGTACTTTCCTTCACAGCAATTATGCCGGTTGGCGTTATTGTGAGCCCTTGAGATAGAGCAGCGGGGGAGAAAAGCCTGACAGATAACTTTGACGGCCAGATTCATATGAAGAGAAACAAAAAATCCCCGTTACGTTGGATATTCCTGGTCACAATATTTAGACACTGCGTTTTCCTGCTGTGTTCAAGTTTGACGCAACTAAAAACAATGAACAAGGGTTTTCCGCTCTTAAATACTAAGTTCTTTTCAACCTGGGAGACGGAACACTTCGTCCACACGGTTGGAAACGTCTTGATGGACTGCGGACTGGTTCATTCCGACGGACGAGGTATCCATATGGTTGCTTATTCTGCATTTTCGATATAGGATACATATCTTGAGACTATTCACATGGTGAATGACAACGATAACACCACCCTATACTTAGTGCCAAGTACACAGAAACTACTGCAATGCTCTCATTGGAGTTGCGCGGTTAGGCGTCGTAATCCGTGTAAGCGCGTTTGATCAAGCATGTTGACACTATTGTTTTTTTCGTTCGCAGAAACTATCCCGGTTGACTTTATTTTGAGCCCTTGAGAGACAGCATCGGGGAAGAAATGCCTGACAGGCAGCTTTGAAGGCCAAACTCAGAAGAAGCGAAACAAAAAATCCCCGTTGCGTTGGATATGCCTGGCCACAATAGTTAGACATCGTGTTTTCCTGTTGTGTTCAATTATTTCGCAACTAAAACCAATAAACTAAGGTTTTCCGTTCATAAATACTAAGTCGCTTTTCAACCTGGGATGCCAAACACTCCGTTCACACGGTTGGAACCTGGAGTCCTGACTGCCTCATTGCCTCGAGCTTGACCGCCTCCTGACGTATTTGGTTCGCAGACTTCAGTAACTCAGCTTCTCCCCGGTGGACTGGAAGCAAAGTTCTGGCCCAACGGGTGGCTGCAAGGGACACCTATCGTCCGAAGAGTTGACCCCGAGGCGAGATGGCCCCGCCCCACGTAGGGAAAATACACGTCGTTGTGCCGAACTTCAAAACTATGGGGTGTGAGAGGTGTTTGGCGTTGCAGTCTGGTACTACTGTAAACACTCTAAACCGTTAACGCTGTTTAGCTGTGTACCAAAACAGTATACTCCGTACGTTTTCTTTCCAGGGTATTGTCGCCCACGCCGAACCAGCCCTGACATTCGAGGGCCATAACCTCCGTCGTTTGTTTCTCGCTCTGACTGAATTTTAAGACAAGCACCGGTTGCACTTGCGACGAGTTGGAGACCTTCGAAATTACAATTGCCTCAAACAGACCAGAGACTTAAAGAGCTTGACAACGTCCTGTAGCGGTGCAGCACAATCGTGGTAAAAGTGATAGATGAAGTAGGTTTCGTCGCCTCACCCTGCGCCACCTGTACTGGGTCGTCTCTCGCGATGCTGAGCATTTCTAGACTGACTTGTGTTTTGAACACGTCCCCGGGAAATATATTTTCCAAACATCAATAGTGAACGCTCCACCCAGAGTGTTGCCGACGTCGCTCGCTTGCAAAACAATGCAACACCCCCCCCCCCCCCCTGGTGAAAAGCGCAAGTCCACTAAGAAGTGAACATTAGGGTTATAGGTTTTGCTGCCTCATGCGGATAGTCTCTTCCCTGCTATGTACTGTGGAGAAGACCTTAAGGCGCCTTCTCCACTCTCTTTCACACTCTTGCCTTACCAGATCGCGTTCAACTGGGGACTGAACCCTGTCGTTCCGTTCAGCGAATCCCCGATCTCTGCTCGCTGGGAGGGGAAGCTTTTGGCCCCGCTGAGTGAGAAGTACACCATTCTTATCAAGGCACACGGTGGTATTCGGCTTTTCCTGGACCACCGCCTAGTCATCGAAGCGTGGGAGGGTGCGTATACAATGTATTCGATTGGGTGTAATGTTGGATGATGCTATACTTCGATGCTATATGATCTCACTTGGTATCATCTGCTGTTGTTTTAGGATACGAAGTATGATCTTAGATATGATGTTACACGATGCTATATGATGAAATATGATGCTCTATGAATAATTATATGATGCTACATACGATGCCAGATGGTGCCATACTATGCTATGTGATGCTACATGATGCTATACCGAGTGCTATACCTATGACGCTATTTGATGCTATATGGTTTTATACGATGCTATAATATATGGTGTCATGCGATGCTATATGATGCTACATGATTCTATACCGAGAGCGATACCTATGATGCTAAATCTCGTCTCCCTCCAACACGTGATAAATACTTAATGCAATGAATTAGTATGGTTAATAGAATCTCCTCGAAACAAAAAAACTATACCTTCGGGCATAACGAAACCTATACCCTCGATTACCGATGTTGTTCTCCTCCATTCGCAAAATACGTTGGTTGTTACTCGAACAGCGCACCAAATTACCCCAAACCAAACGGTAGGGGCGTACCTAACGTTTTGGAGGCATGTCACATAAGGAGCTCTACTCCTCACCCCAGAACCGAATTTTAGAGGGGAAAAGAAAGAGGAAGTTCAACCCGGTGGACAATACACCGGTATCACACACATTTCTTATAGGCAAGACGTATCGTAATATATATGCGTATTATACGACGTTGTACGACGTTAAATGCTGTTATACCATGCTGTACGATGTGATATTGAACTCATATTCTTCTGTATGGCGTTATTTGATGTTATATGTATGATGTCATATTATGTGGGTATGTTTGGGGGGTGTGTTGTTTAGAGACTGTGTAGAAGCTAGCTATTTTTACCATCTTTGGCAGAGGAAGAAGGAATAGCATGCCACTCACAACCAGTACGTAAGCTTCGGTTGAGAAGCAAACGGGCTGCGCGTGGACGTGAACCACCTGCCCATGCTCTTTCGTACCCCGTGGAAGCATCGTGTGTTCATGGCAATGCTGCCGACTCCTATGAATAATACGAGTAGCATTGGTGGCACCTCATCTTCACGTTACCTACTGCTTTCCTGAGGCATGGTACTTCGATGGCGGCATGGTGTATCGACGATAAAACCCCAGCCTCCAGAAAAGCCATTTTCATGGAAAGCTACCGCTTAATGGCTGATATGAGGCGTTTCCTTACGTGTGGTACCGGCCTTACAAAAGGTAGCGTGACTAAGATGGATTCAAGCAGCACCGGATATCGTCGTACCATATTTTTTTGTTGTTTTTATTACGACTGCTGATGAGACCGTTCCTGAAGCCCTCCCTGCCATCATGCCCCCGTCCACTCCATACGAGCGATACATGATACCAATCGATACGTCCTTGCTGCGTGCACTACCGTGGGTTTTCTCGTGGTTTGTGTCCAGACAACCTTCGAGCAACAAAGCAACGGAGGGCATTGGTCGATCTTGCCGAGGATCAGTACCACGACATCGTACTTGAGTACCGAGAGGAGGGGGGCTCGGCTAGCGTTCAGGTTGGGTGATTCGTTCGTTCGTTTTGTCCGTTCGGGGGGAAGCAGGAACCCCCCTTTGGTTTGTTTGTCTGAAAAAAAGGTGGCTCATACGAAGACGTTACGTTCGTTTGTTCCCGCGTTGGTATTGAAATGCACGTTGCGGGGGAATTGTTTTGCAACTACGTACAACTTCGTTGCACAAAACAGAAAAAGTACCAGCTACTCAACTGTTCAGGTTGAGCGCGATGTTACCCAGTTATATAAGTCCTAAATACGAGGTGTTGTTGACCTTCGCCAAATACGTTTTGTCAGCGTGTTCAACCCTTGCGCTGGCTGTAACCATGGCATTCAATGGATTGTGTTTGGGAACCCTGATTGTGTGCGCGTTACGGCTACACATTTATCCAACATTTGAGAAGCTTCCCCGGCCATGTACGGACGTTTGCTAGTGTAGCGTGCGTTCAGTTGCTTATCTGGATACTGGTTGCCATGATACGCTCCTGTCTTGTATTTTCGGCCAACACACAGCTTGTTATTTCATTGCGACCGGCTGCATCACTACCGTAGTGCATCGCAGCATCCACTTACATAGTTTAGTTCCTGCGGCCGAGTTCTGAGTATTTTGGCGTCTGCCTCAAACCTGTTCAGTGGCATCCCTACTATTCGCCACATCGAAATTTAATAACATTGTCCTGTAGTTGTACTTCCATTTGTCGCGGTCCATCGTTATAGGCAATCTCCACGTTTCGTGCAATTTCCATGAATAGGTGCTTCACCCCCCCTAAGCCATGCTCACCAACCCCTCAAACAGGAACGCCTTCGTTTCTGTTGTTCATCACGCGTTACGTTAAGATGTCGTTTTGCAAGTGCCAACACTACGACTGGAATCAGCACGCGCTTTCCCTGCATATCATCTCCTAACAAAACATGTAGCCTAAGTCTACTTCGTATATATACATATCTAAATCAGCACTCTATTATGTACCAGGTACCTGATATAATGTGCTATGTATGTAGATAGTTTTCTACAAAGTATGTCCTCCACTGCAACGAGAACGAACAAACATTTGAATGTGGCGCCTGTTCTGCGTTCGTCTCTGCCGATCGTGGACATGTTGGCACTACAGCTGATGTGGGCCAGCAGGAGCATCCCGCCGTCCGTGATACCATCGTGGGCTTTCTTCTACGCTACGCCGATCACTGGGTCTCCTTTCGACGTAACCGTTTCTCCGCTAATAGAAGCTTCTCAGCTTCCCGACACGTACGAGAAGGACCTGGATAGGATGCTTTCCGATGAGGGAAATCGATCTAGTGAACCGTCCAAGGTATGTGCCGCACGACGTTTGCATGCGACGGAACTCTTGTCAATCGATTGCTCAAACGTTGGGGATTGGCGGGTTGAACTACCACCATTAAGGGATGCGGATCGCATTTTTGCGGGAATAGACAAGAGTGGATACAGATCGAACATGATCGAGGTACCTGTGTGACAAACATATCAGCGGTGTTACGTAGCCTTTCCGTTTGGCCGAGGGGTGCACCAGTGTCTTTTCCTCGTGATCTGCACCCCACAGACAGGGAAAACGAGAATGGTGCCGTGTTAAATAATCGCAAGCTCCGAGCAGCTTGAACTCAATGTTTCGTTTGCGATGGCCCCGTCTACTGATATTAATGGTGAAGATGTTCGTTCGACGCCGTCCTCCCGAGGTCCTATGCAAAAGGCAACAAACAGTCGGATGCCTTGCAGACGCAGCCATTTGAGATATCGCCGGAGTCTCCCAAATTGTGTCAACACGCTGCCCAGAGAGGCAGACAACATACCTACGACATACCGTCCTGTGAAGGTTGTCTATCCCGAGATAGAATAGTATACATACAAATAGATGCGAACGTTTATCTAGACTGGCAAGCCTACAGCTATAAACGGCGCTTAAGCCTTGGACATTCATTTTTTCTCCCAGTATAGAAGACGTCAAACGTCCAAGAGCGCAGATGCCTGTTTGGATAGTCAGTGCAAAGCTGAACGTGGGTTGTTTGGTGTGTGACCCGGGGTTTCTCATGTTGTTTAGCGGTAGTTGCGATATCTCCCACGGTTGCTCCTGATAGGAGGAAAGGAGACAAAAACTCGACAGAGACAAAGAAACGCACACCGTCACCGACGTCGCTCTACAATACGAGCCAAAAAGAGATCCAAAAGCGCCGGACCCCGGAGAGGACCAAGTGGGGACAACGGGAAGCAACGACGGCTCCTACGTCAAATATCACGCGTCTTCCGAGACCAATATCGGGTGAGCTGGCTTCGCGCCGTGTTGAAATCAAAACGTTCGCAACCTGCCGTGTCCATACTGTCACACGCAGATATATATATGTTAATATATGCCAAGTGTGTGTCCTCGTCTTGTAAGACTGGCACCTACCACCACTGGCTTCCCCGGTACCGCCACTACCTAAGATTTGCGTGCAGCACATCACACTTAGTTTGAACTTCACGTATATCCTCTGCGAAGGGTCGATGTGCCTTTCGCAAAGCTCTCTGTTTTCTGCGGCAAGTAAGTGTGCGCACGTGCGTCGGACAACCCGTGCACAGGAGCTCTTCACTGCGACAACGCATCCGTTCATAAAGCCAAGCTCCAATACTACCCGAGCAGCTTCAACGCAAAACAGTTCAACTTCAAAAATGTCTACAGCACAGTGCGTCCCCTCGGTTAATTGTGTACGCATGGGCTTTTGTACACCACTATACGTCGCGGTTGTGCAGCTTCTCCCCGTGGTACGTCGCAGAAGCCCCGAGGGAGGATGGCTTGGAAGTGGCCAGGGAAGCGGAAGTCCGAGGCATGCTGGTGAGCGCACGATATTTTATCCCTTGATTCGGGTGTGGGACAGCCTCATGATCTGGGACCGTAGCAAGATCGAGGGGCCGTTGGTTCTGAGAGGTTGTTCTGCGAGTCAAGTATCAGTTTCGCCTCAACGCGTGTCAATGGGATGATGTGTAGACGCAGAACTCCATCTTCCCTAATCCCGCTTGAGGTATCTCAAACCATATCGCCACCTATACACCTCAGAGGCGATTTAAGTAATGGGGCGTATAACCCGCGCTCTCGAGCTGGATACGGTCGACATTGTAGCAGTGCTTTGGTTCTTATCGGGCCTGCGGTAACCTGGCTAAAGGCGTACGGCCCTATCGATACATGTTTTGCGACTAAGGGCTCGCTGAAAAATACCACCATCACATTCATGCCGGCTCGTCCTAAAGGAGGGGTGTTACACAAACGTTGCCTAACCTATTGTTGGATTGTGCCTTGGTTCCGTTCCCAAACACTCGTCTGGTGATAACTTAATGCAGGATTCAGACAGCATCGCAGCCCTGTCCGTGTCCACGGGGGCGACCGACTTCTCCGTGGCGGCGTCCGATATGCCGCTGGTCGTTAGTTCTGCGCCTCCAAGCTGCGCCTGGGCTGAGCAGGCGTGTGCTGTCGAAGCCTTGTGCTGGTAAGATCCTCAATATACGGTGGAACATGTTATACCAATCGCTCGCGTTGTAGACTCTCCGTCACAAAGGTCCTCTTGACATGCATCCAATGCCTTGTACCGCAGTCAATTACTCCAAGCATATAATTGGATCGCGCGTCAATAGTATTTTGGCAGCAACGCCGAGATTTTTTATTTGTGTTAGATTGTGCCAGGTACACACGACGGCACGACGAAGTCGACGCCACTCAATTACTGTAGCCTTGAATCCCATTTGTCGCGCGGAGGTCAACTAACTACCGTAACGACACTGCTTGATAAACGCAAAGGACAAGCCCCTAGTCGGAGCGTAACCGTTACATTCGACTTGCCCCCGTCCTCCCGCTTGAAGCTTCCCGATAAAGACTATTACGGCCAACTTTGGCAAACCCTGTCCCACAAGCCCAGACTAAATTATACTTAGTGCATGTTGCTGCGGAGACGTGTCTCAACACGGGATTGGTCCTTTCCTCCTATTCCCCCCACGCTACGGAATGACTCGCAGCAGTTATGGGCTGTCCAACCTTCCTCCCGGTACTTTACACCGCCGGAGTGACTACGGAGCACCGACTAGCGTTGAGGGCTGCTTCCTTGTACCGCGCGATCACCACTTCGCCTTCCCGAACGACGGTAACGGCGTCGACATTGACGCCCTTTGTGTGTCCCTATCCGAGATGCATGGCTGGAGGGGTACTGCAGAGGTGGGTAGGCACGAGCTGTAGTGAACGTGGCTGTGGAAAACAACATCGGACGGCTACAGCAGCCTTGAGCTGCGCGTGTGTATGCAGGAGGCGTGTCCTGTATTTTGCAAGCCATGTACGCCATCGGATTTGGTTGCAGAGCGGGCTCTTTGACCGTAGCAAGCTCGGGGGATAGGTCTGGGTATGTGTCCTCAGGGGGTTAGCAATTTATATATGTATGTTATATATTATATATATATATATTATATGTATGTTATATATATTATATATATATATATTATATGTATCACCTCGAGACGTGACGCTGTCACAACGGGTGCGACATAAATTCCGTCTGTGTCGTTCCATACCGGCCTTCCATGTTAACTACAAGGCTAACAAATGCGAACTGCTTCGTGAGGCCTAACGCTGTATCTCTCGAGCACGACAAAGTCCATACACAATTGACCATTGTCGGGCCAGGGGTAGCGCGGCCGTAGACGCCAACACAAGACATCGTGGGCTGGCATCGGTGTGTTTGCCGCTATGGGTCTGTTGAAAGAACCCCACTCTTGTTTGGGTGCCCATACAATCTACAGGGTACGGCTGTTACCTAAACGCGGACAACTCGCTGGTTGCGGGCACAAACTCTCTTGCGATGTCACCGTGAATACAGGATTCACTCACCAGTGTCGCCGCGCTTCCCGTGCCTACGCGGACACCCGAGATATATATGGCGACATCCGACATGGCACTGGCCGTCTGCACTGCATCCCCGGATAAAGGCTGGCCGGGTCAATCACATGTTGGGGAATATCGAGACCGGTAAGGCACGTTGGGATGGTGGAACTCTTGATGCCGTCCGTTCGCGGGGTGTAGCCTGGGACGTTGGAGTCGTGGCGGAATCCGATGATCCGTTCCTCGGCCAACTAAGTAGGGTATACTCTAGACAATCGTGCTTGCACCAGTGGCAATAGCAAACGTTTGGGTACAATCGAGATTGGGGTGTTGATTGCGCCGGGTACCCGGTAGTCACGAAGTCGTGACAATTAAACGACTCTCAATCACAGAATCCCCTGAATCGTCCGCTTGCTTGGTCCGGACAAGTCAATATCGTAGCTCAATCTAATCCATACACGTGAAGGCCCATAGCCGCCGAGTTGTGAATTCTATAAGAAACACATTCTGTCCATTTGCTCCATGCCGCCGTGCAAATGCTGTTCTAGGCAATGTAGGCAAAACCAGTTTTTGATTCTCTGTCACTCTAACGCTATGCGTGTGCGTGGCTGCTGGACAAAACACAATTAAATCCCTCCGCTCGCCCCATCGAATCTTTCCCCGCCAGTGCTGTGTTCTACCAAGTTTCAAACAGCGTGTCCCTCAGGGGGTTCCATATGGCTCCACCGGTTAGCAGCGGGGCCTGTCTCCGTGGCTCGTACGGCTACATGCTGACATTTCCGGCCGACGGCAATATCGTCGCCGTTCGCGCATTCTGGTTGTGTCTGTCCGGGATTCGACATTGGACGGACCCTTCAGAGGTAAGCCTAAGGAATACCCGTGCAACGAGGGTGCTCGTGGCCAACGACGTCGGACGGCTGAAGATTGGTGGTGTTCATCCACAGCCGTACCGTGTGGCTGACGATATACGGGCAGCTCGTTTCCCCTGGATCCCGTGGCAAAGGCGTACAAAATGTGCCCACAATATATGGTTCAGTGCGTGAATACGTGATATAGCATAAACAACCAGTCACATCCATGAGCCAAACTGCTAACGTTTACTTGGTGCCTGAGCTACTGGAAAACGTTCAATCAATATGACTACCCATCCAGAGGGCAAAGCCTTAATTAATCCCTTCAGCACTCTCACTGTATGCGCGACGTTGCGTCGGGGACAATCTACTCAGATTTTGTCTGTGGGATTGTTTCTGCAGTACCAAAAATATTGAAACACCCTACCGGCTTGATGAACGGTGGGCCTGTCTGTGGTTGGTGTGGAGTCGTACGTGCCTAGACCGAAGTTCGCAAGAGTATCAATTGGGTAGACAAACCTATGTGTATTGATCACCTCTCAGGTGGATGGGAGGGTCTCAATAATATGTGTGCCGCGCTCTGCTCACGAGCGTTTGGGAGCGAGAAGCCAAAGTGACCTTCCTCCGAAGCAAATTCCGTGATATGTCAATGAAATCCGTTGCTCCACTATTTGTGGGCCAAGGAATACTGTTCAGGATCTTAAAATGGAGAAATTTCCTGGTGTTACAAGGGATTTAAAGCGCACGGATAGAATCGTATCAGTGACCTCACGGTTGACGAAGGCCAGGAGAGCGCGTCCATACCCCCCCTCGACAACC
>JAYJME010002465.1:0-13656 GCA_036873775.1 Costaria costata | reverse complement strand
GAGGGGGGGGGGGCGTTGCTGGGCTGGCACTCCGTATATTCCTTTTGTTTGGCAGGTGCCTCCCCGATAAATTTGTTCAGGAGTTAGGGTTACCGTAGGACGGAACAATTCCAGGCCTTGAATCGGCTTCTTCAATAGTTTGGGTTCTGTTTTGCCGCGCCGCGTCGGTATGTCCGGCCATAACCACATGCTTCTACAACTTCGGCCCGCGTATACACGTCACGCCTCGTATAAGCAGCTTCAGGATTTGATGTTTTTGGGTCTCGTTCTGGTTTTGCAGTGTGTGATGGGCTTCTCAACCTGAGGGCAGATTGTTGTGCGTAAAGTCCGGTAGACGCAGGAGGCAGGCTTCTGGTTGTGAACGTTTCTCCTTCGTTTCCGCTCATGCGGATCGTTCGACCATGCGGTAATCGCAGATTCTACGATTGGGTGCTGCTCCGAGTACGCACCCTTGTCGTTGGTGACGGCTTCACATTTTTGCGAAGGGAATTTCAGTGTACAGTAACGGCCCTCTGATAAGAAATCCGGATACTCGCCCAGGCTAGGTGTTTATGTGATTTGTTTTTGTGGCAACGGGTGTATTTCGCCATACCTTCAGTATAATCGCCCCCAATTTTCGTGCTTCCCCGGACATCTCAGGCTGAAGATCTTGGCGGCTTCGTATAGTTTCCGGATCGACAGGGCCGGTAGTGTAGGTGTTTATGGTCAGTATCGGCTACGAACAACACGAAGGTTCAGCTTCGTCCCAGAAGCCTGTCCGCCTTTCTCTAGTCTTGGCGGTGTATTGAGTGTTTTATAACCGTGTGAGTTGAGGCGATCTAGCGTGAACAAGCATTCAAATGAGGCTTACACAATATGTACCCGGATAGAAGGAACTTTCGCGATTATGTCTCTGTTTCGTTCCAAGGGAAGTGGCTCGTTGTTGTTGGCTTCAGACAGCAGCCGGGAGTTAATTAAAGACATCCTGTGAAGGTGCGCGTGCGTGTATACATCACAGAAGACACGTTCGCATGGGGATGCAACTAACTGTGGCGGGTGCTCGGTCGAGACGAACATCAGTTTCGATCGATAACACCATTAGGTGTGCCTGATTAGTAGTACGTGTTCACGTACACTATTGGTGCATTTCTACGTGTGCTCTTGGTTGGTACAGCGGACTCTGTGAACAGGCTCTATGTTGCTAGAGCGAACTACAGCAGTATTGCAATACTGTCTGTGCTAGCGCACACTTTGGCTTTCAACCTCGCCCACTTTCTAGAGCATTGCCCATTCGGGAGCAAGACAGGTGAGGCCTTGATGGGGGGGGCTCTCCGTTTTTCCTGTGAACGAATCAGGGCATGGTAACGAACAAGACAATTGCCCCACATTGCAACAACCGGTGCATTCACCCGGTGGCACTCTGAACGAGGCATGGCCACAGGTGTCTACAAGTACATCTCCAGGCATGTTGATGATATACGGCGGACAGAGTTCGCCATGTCGGCCTCTCTTCAACTTTGACAGGGGGTCTCTAGTTCCGGAGCCCTCCCACTTTTCGTGGCGGAAGGAAACCGCAAGGGTCTTTTCTTAGTCGTACAGTGTTGTGACGATACGACGAGAAAGGTTCGGATCGGAGCTTTTACGTCTCAAACAAATTGATTAAAAGGCGCTTAATACAAAGCTGTGTTCCTCATTACAAATCCTGCAGGTTGAAGAAGGCTTGATGTGGTACCAGGGTATACGTCGTGTAGGGTATGTATTGCAGCATCAAAGGGGAGACTTGCAGGGCTATAGAATAAAGAATCGCCGCTAAATTCTGAGAGCCCTACTGTAGTTAAGAATCTGAAAAGGTCAAAACTCCTGTCTGATACTCGCCTACTTAATTGACGATTCCAAATAATACTGGTTCGTGCCTCCATGGAAGAAAGAAGGAATTACGGCGTGGAAGTGGGGTAACACGACGGAAGAGCTGCAAGCCCGTTAAGTCAACCGAAGGACAACACAGACCGAGCCGACTTGCGACTGCTAAGGATAACTCCACTGCAGTACTCAGGTAGTGATGTACGACGTTCAGTACAACTGGGTCACGCAGTCTTCCTAGACATTTCCTTGCCCCGAACAACCAATTCATTACGAGTACAGTAGTCGGATACATACTAACTGGTATGTACCAGGTACTGGCGTAGGTCATGTTTATCAGCACGGTACCGATCTGAAACAGTATACCAGTAGGTACTGCGGATGATCAGATATACACAGTTTGAGATTGAAAACCTCTGAGTCAAGTTGAGGTGTCAACTCGTGTAATCTCGAGCTTCGGAAACCAGACGGTTGCACTGGTGGCCCTGTTGATTTCGTTGCCCAGCAAAAAAAGCGGAGGCGGAGCAGATTGAGAGATAAGTGGTCGTAAGCGGGGCTAAACTGGTGCTCTCGAGCCTATCCACGAGGACTCTGCCAAACTCCGGTGCGATGACCCTCACGAATAGACACTGGAAGGAATCACACGTGCTCATCAGAATAAGCTTTATGTATACAACGTACCGCTCTCTCCACCTCGTTACCAGCGTACACACTATTTTGCCGAAGGACAGCGCGATGGTCCATTAAGGAGCGTTGATATTTGGCGAGCTCTCCAAATCATCAAACTACTACGATCCGCTCCTGCCGCCTTCCATGTTCCGTTTCCAAAAACAATGCCGACATCCCGTTAGAATTGCTGGAGAGCAGAGGATACATAGACCAGGCACCAGGCATTATACCAAGCCAACACATATACATATAGACATACTGCTAGATTACACGTCGTGAATATGTTGACCTTCACGTCACGACACCAACACGACAAAGCGCCAGCTTTGCACAAATACAAACATGCAAAAACAATTGCATCCAGCAACACAAGGTGTCAGCGTGTAGCACCCGTGCTTAGCAGGGGCGACCAGCAAACCAACGCACTACACTACCCCAGAAATACACGAAAACATACCTAATCTCGTCGTCCCTTCGTTAGGTCTTCATGCGGCCACAATGTCACGTCTACCGTACTCAAACCTCGCTGACAGCCTCTTTCTTCCTATGCTGAAAACACTGCAAATGCCATCGGGTATATAGGGGGCCGGCCGCACTTGAGATGGGGGACAAAGTGTAATATGCTGTCCGAAACCGGAACTCGCTGGAAGGTGCTCCAGAGCTTCTGAAGAACGCATACCGATAGTTTGTTGTAAAAACCGGGCAACTTGTACAATCCATCTACATACAAAACACTCCTAACCAGTCACAAGCAAACAAGTATGTGTGGCCTGGAACACGAGCAACATTACCAAGCCTGGACGCTACGCATTGCTTGTTTCGAACAAAACAAAACAGCACAGCCCACCCCCAATGTAACAGTAACTCGACAAACTATATCAGTATGTAGCCACGTCATATCTGCCCAAGCAACGTATTACGAAGCGACCCAGCCCAGCATGATGATACCTGAGTGCATAAGGGAAGCGCGGTTCTGCAACAATCCAACAGCACCCGCCATGCTGCGTCGGCCGTCCTTCCTATCGACCGACAGTATGCAAGCCAACCACGACGATGAACAATGCTGACGAACGTTATATCTGCGAAGACCACGGCTACAGCGCAGAACCTATGATAAAAATACATGATTCCGCATCCCACAACACAAGGACAACCTGAAGCAGCGAGTAGTAGAAGAAGAAAAACGAAGAAGAAACAGTGCGAGCCATGCTACAGTCAGTAGACGTAGTGTTCTGTCAGCATATTCCTAACTGAAGGCTCCTCGACTGAACTAATAAACTCGTTTTCGGTTGAGGTGTAGATCTGTTCAAACGAGGACGTTACCCAGAAACGTTAGGTGTTGCCTCCACCGCAAGGCGCGCGTCGTACCTGTATCAGACAACACGCTGGTCATACGTGACCCCAACTCCCGACTACTACGTAGAAGGTATGGCCAGCATCTAGGTGCGCGATGTGCGGGAAACCAGAGCAAGAATCGCGGGCGCTCTCGCCATTTCCATCACAGGCACGTCTGGTCTTCTTCATAGAGAACAGTGCTGCACTCAGAGTCGTCGTTGTCGTAGAATACCACGGAGCTGGGCACCACAACCTTCCCTCCTGAGCGGACCAAAATCGCCGGATTGCTGTCATAGTAGTCGTCGTGGTCCCAGAAAACCGAGTCCGCCGAGAGCACAGTCTCACCATCAGGCGAAACGTAGATTGCGGGGCCATCCGAGTCGACAAAAAGAGCGGGGCCGGAAAACTTGAAGTACCCTTCGTTGAACAGCGCGCCGCCGCTGTAGTCGAACGCCAGGCAGTCCTTGAACAGGGCCGTCGCCTGTTTCCTGAAGTTGAACTTTCCCCCGACCGCGTTATAGATGGCGCCGCCCGCCTCCGCCCGGAGGTCGTCGAACTTGGCGTCGCCTTTGATGTTCACCTTGCCCTTGTTGTAAATGCCTCCTCCGTAGTTCCCATCGTCGTCGATTATTGACACCTCTGATATCTCCAACGCGTCGTTGAACAGGACCGACCCCTTCTCCCCGACGTACAGCGCGCCACCGGGGCCTGGGGGGCTCTCCCCGCCGCCCCCGACCTCGCAGCGCTTGAACGTTGCCTCTCCGTCTACCCTGAAGTAGCCGTCGGTGTAGACACATCCCCCGCTTAATTCGTACGAGGAATAATCGCCCATGTCGGCCACGCTGTGGACGCCGACGTCGGTCATCTCCAGATCGTACAAGAAGCGAACGGTGGATCCCTCTCCCACGAACACGCCTCCTCCGTTGACGTCCTGTTCGGCCGTCCCGTGGAAAGCTATGTTCATGTCCCAGAACAGTTTCGCTCCGTTCGTGACCTCGAAGCGAACATTGGTTAGATCGACGTGTGCGTCTACGTTGTGAGGACCGTCGCTAGATTCGACCCTGAGAGTGTGCGAGGAGTCCATGCTCATCGTGGTGAAATTGACGCAGTCGAAATTGGCCCAGGGGTCCATCTCAATCAAGACATCCTGGGTCTTGGTGGAATCAAACACCGCCTGCAGCTCTTCGCATGTCTCCACCAGACCGTGGCAAACGCTCGAGAATAGCAGAATGGCAAGGGGAGCGCAAGACGCGGTGAGCCTGCACAATTGTTCACGCCGTGCGTTGGTGGGGAGGAAGGCACAGCATCACTGGTTAGCGTGAGTCTGAGCGGGATACATCTCAGGGTGCAACGTATAGTGGGAGAAGAAACGGTGGCGGTGGTTTCGCCTCGAGAAGAGAACGCGTTGATTATGCGAGCGCTGTTACCAATGATTACCGGAGAGCCGCAGCTGCTGGTATTTGTTTAGCAATGTTTCGCGAATCGTCGAGGCGGCGAGCGCAGTCGCAACCAGAAACAAACTTACATCGATGCGGACGCATACGTACATTCGATTCCCTGCATGCGTAGGAAAACCTCGGTATATACCACGGGACATAACCCACCTGGGTACGAGAGTGTTAATTTGTCGCGAGTTTGTGTTTGATGGGAATAAAGGTTTTGATCTTACCGCTTAATGTGGGTAATCGACACTCGTTTGAGCAACGTACTCTTCGGTTTTTGGTCTAGTCGTCCTGCCAGGAGGTCTATCATCCTCCTGGATGCTCGTCGTAACCTTAATGTCCATACCGAACGGCCTCTTTCCTAATGACCTAGTTACTGCTGTTTCTTGCGCACGTATTTTATAGCGCCTCTGAGTTGAGCAAACGGGGGTCAGGCCTCCACACCGTCCCATCTATGACGCAGGCCAGCTACATGTTTTTAATCGAGTCACTGCAGTGACATGATACCTGTCGTACTCCAGTCTGTTTCTCATCCCGTCATGCGGGACAAACCAGTAACGATGCGATACAATTCTACTTCCGCTCGAACTCCGTTTGACCTGAGTAGTAGAATCGTTAGTCCACACGTATCATAGGTGTGGGTGCTTTCCAGCGTGAGGTAGTGTCTGTGGTATGCGGGGGCAGCAACCGCCTGGAGAAACGCGCCCGGCGTCACGTGTCAAGTGCCTGTAAACCACACGATCACCTAAACAAGTGTATGCAGCAAATCGACTACTGAACACAATCGAGTGCTCGATGGCACACAGCAGTCCGTTCTTGTGCAGTTGGACATCAACCAAGCGCACACACTCTAGGGGAGTTTTCTATCCACCCGCAATGGTACACGACACGGAGGGGGCACTGGGTGGTGGTGGTGGTGGTGGTGGTGGGTGTGGTGCTTAGGACAGTTGGTTGCATGTTGCCCTGTTCGTTTCCTACAGTTAACTATCGGTGACTTTCTATCTTGCTTCGCACAGCTTCGCGATGTTGCCTTTAGATCCGATGAAGTGATATATAAATGCGTGTATCTGCCGAAAACGACAAACAACTGCTTGATGTACACTACAAACATCGCGGAGGTTACTCTGGCACGGACTCGGGGAACCATTTCATTATATCCTTCTCGACGAACGCAGAATAACCGCAATCCGCACACGGCGGTACCTTGCAAGGCTGGTCATCGACCCAGGCTGCTTCAAGTCAACGCAAGCCGGCGTCCTTCAAAACATGTGTAGATACGGTACCAGATGTATGTTTGTTTTCGTATGCGTATCCTGTACCCTGTGGTCGCATAGAGCCTACAGGGTGTACAGCACAAACATGCAAATGCAGTGTGCCAATTAGCACACGTCCGGGTGTAGGGTTGGTGGTATCTGATGTCAACATTCTGAAATGTGCATTGTGACATACTTCCATAGCCTAGGTACTCCTCGTCGGACGACGAGCGCAGCGAGCAGCAGCGGCCGCAGCTGTAGTTAAAGCTCTCAGTGTATCCCGGGCGACGCACGCCGTGAGCTAGCTAATAACTATCCGTGAGGAAAAATGTCGGGACCATTTGGATGTTAGGTTAGCACCCAGATGTATCTTAACGTTCCGGACAGAGTCATATGCATGACTTCCAGTTCAAGGTTCGATTCTAAGCGGCCGGACCGCGACCGCGGAGGTGGGCCGTGCTGGTGGTAACGGGCGGCCAAAAGAGGCGAACTCGACAGACTGAGCCTCAAACCATAACCACGGGACTCTTCCCAGCATGACTAGAGTCGGATATATACTTAGAGATCTGAAAAATTGGCGAGTCGCACGGTAAAACACATTGCGGACAAGTGTACTCGGGGTATTTCAGACACTACGCTCGCGGTCTACAAACCCATTTGCAAACATTAGCAAACATACGGTCCGCGGCTCGGCATCTTGCCCCATCGATTCTGCTGTAATCCGCCTCCGGCTGTACGATTGATGCTGCCATGATTATCCCGATGGCCTGCCGGTTGACGTTCGCGTAAATCTTCTTGCTGCTGTACGTATTTGTTTTTGGTGGGTCATTCCGCCAATTAATAAGAGGGTTACATGTATTGTGTACGCACAACTGGTTGTGCAGTAGTAAGGCCGATGTCGATCTGTTGAGGACGAGTGGGGCGGAGCAAACCATGAAATAGAGCGATATCTAGACCAAACCAATCGAAATGAGCGATGTCGCCAAGACTGTGATGTAGGGAAGGGCGTGCAGCACTTGATGACTCTTATCAACCATTTTGCGGTCTTGTCTTAACACGCGCTACGATAAGGGGTATGTATTTTACACAGCACATTCGGGCAAAAAATAAGTATGACAGACGGATCGTCTCTCGACTAAAGAAGAACGTACCTACAGTCGTGGGAAAACTGCCACAGTTTTGCTCTACCGTTCATCTCGTTATGTAATAGTCATTGTTCATCGAGTCAACCGTACATATCTATATATATATGTGTAAATCATGTTTCGGAATGTCATTTTTCTCGGTTGGGATGTGTACCTGCTCAAGCGAGGAGCCTCAGAAAGGTGTCGGTGCACCCCTATACCTCCTTATATATATTTTTTACTTATGGCGCACCCCCATACCCCAGCACTGTAGCCCGGGGGCTGCTCTTTGCGGACGGTTCCGCAATAGGTGCATGCTACGATAAGGACATGCAACCTAGTTATTTTTTCTGGAGCTCCTTCCTCACGCGAAGAGCTCTTAAATAAAAACTGGTTTTGAGAAAACATTAATGCGAAACGGTAACCGGATATAGCCTACAGTATCGGCATAAAACCAATATCTTTCTTTCAAAACCCAAACGGTGTTCCAAGGAGTATAGGTAGTTCCTAAGGTTTGGCAAAAACACTGCAGCCTGATACTAGCGTAAAAATTACCTCCGAAGCCACCGAAGGGGTTAAGCCAAAGCGCAATGTGACTGTACCGACTGCGATGGGCGCCGGATTACTCTGCGCCGATCGCAAGACCCAATACATAGGTGGAGGTTGCAACCGGGATACCTGCTCTAAAAGGCGGAGTCTACTGTATACCCTCTATCGGGTCGGAATGTAAACTATCGCGCTGAACCCTTGGCTGAAACAGCTTTGAGGTGTCCAAATCTATCAAACATTCCCCTTCACTCCACTTGAAGGTTGACCGAGCTCCGAGGCTCCTGCGAGCGGCGGCGTTGCGATATCACGTTTTCTCTTGGCTAAAACCTACCACTGTTTTGTCTACCAGCTGTTCCCTGCACGTCAAGTCGGTCAGTGGCCAACATATATTACTCGTCAATTTGTCGAGCATGCTGTGTAGCTGTCAGGTTTGCACCAGGATAATACCGGCGAGCTCCCCTACAATTGAATTCGTTGGTTCACGTTCAAGATTTACTGTGCCGGTTGTACGGCTCATCTGGAGTCGATCAGCCCGAGCGCACACCTCGAACTACTGTGGTGACGTCCACATTACCCCGTCCTTTTTTATTTGACGTTACTCTGACCCATGCTACTACGATAGAGGTGTTGTTCCATGATGTTTTTTCTGGGGCTCTTCGCTGTAGGAGCTCCGTATCGCACCCGAAAACGGTTTTGGAGTAAACTGGAATGGCAGCCCGATGAGCAAACCCATGGACTAGGTGATAAAATAATCGTCTTGCCAAACAAGAATGACATTCGGACGATTTGGGGTTAAGGAGACCCGTTGTTCAGAAACAAAAAAGCAAAAAAAAGCAACCTCTATCGTAGCGTGCGTCCTCTTCCTCTTCCAAGCAAATCCCAACAAGGCTTCGACAGCGCTGTGCGTGTAACATCGCCCCCGCCTTAACCCCTTTAGAGCCGGAAACGGTTTTTGGGGACAAAAACATTTGGAAATAGTGTGGGATATTTTTTGGGGTGGTGAAAGGGTTAAGCCACTACAATACTGTACTTGATTGCAGATTTGTACAAATGTCGTGATTGCGTTAAGGTGCTGAAAAGAACGGTGTCCGTACGCGAGCGTCTGTGGGTTTTCGTATTTACAGCGCTGATACCCACGGCCCTGCCAAAGCAGTTTCTCCCGTAAAAGTATACCACTTGACCCAGCTTCGACAAATTGGTTCATAGTGCGCACACGAACTCTTCATTTAGAGTTCTCCATCTCTTTACAGAGGGGTTCATTCCGAGAAAGTCCCCTAGCGGATTCCGAGAAATTTCCCTGGCTGATTCCGAAAAGTTTCACAACCGGATTTTACGAAAACATTCCCAACCGGGTTCCGAGAACTTTCCCAAGCGGTCAGCTTATGGGTGCATTAATATGAAGGGCGCTAGCCAGAAAACGGTATATCGTGGTTGTTTCGCGCCACTTACGGGTATAGGGAAATGGTACCATGCTTCATACGTTGTGTAAATGCATGCTGTATACTGTACCTGGTATATACCTGGTAATACCTGGTATCGTATGATATGTACTTCGTTATATACTGAGTGTATGTGCTTGTGCTCATATATACGAGTACTACTGCGCGGTTAGCATGTAAACGACCACGGCTGTTTCCGACTGCAAAAGTTGTTCAGTGGCTGTGCTGCCCCGATGTACGATATGGCTGGCTGTGTTGATATACGTAGCGGTGGGGGGGGGGGGCCAAAAAGGGTTCCGACGTTCTCTAGGTGGCCCAACCAATTTGTGCCTTTTGGATTTTGACCTCCGTTATTGCTTTATTGGTTTCATGTTGTTGCTTCGTGGGGCGTATGATATGTATGATATGTTGTTGTCTTGTGAGTTTTTAAGTTGACGGGGCTGACGTTGATGGCCGTATCGGTCGGTGTTCTGCTTGCCATATAACGGTGAAAATCACGCCGTATACCGGTGAAAACTAGCGTGAGTGGTTAGAAGCCGGTGGACCCTGACGTTTGAGGCCATATCCCGGTACAAGAGGTGCTTTGGCCAATGAGCGCTGCCGATGTAAGGTGTTTGTTTGATGGATTTACCCTATATACCGGTAAGTGGCGCGAAAAACACCGGCATACCGTTTTCTGGCTAACTATCTAATATGAATACCCCAAACGATCCTTACATTTTCCGTGCAGGGTGGTACACATAGCGAAGCATATACTTATAAGCGAAACAATAGCGTTCGTAACATTATATACAAGTCTAGGTCTACGCGAAAACTCCCGTAAAGTTGTGCCTTTGACACGATTCCCGTGCCTTCGATGCTTACAACGTATTCAAGGAAGATGGTTGTCAGCTCTCACACTATTTACGAGTCCAAGCGACAAACACTAACCAATGGGTGATCGGTTCTGGTTGGCTTTAGGGTTAGCGTTAGTTCTATTTGTCTCGTACGCAGGGTGTGTCAAACCATTTTCTCGAATGACGAATAAGTGGTAACCTGGTCCACTGCTGGCAGCCATCTCCGTGGCCAATGACAATACGCATATCGTACGAACCGTAATAGTTTTAAGCGAAACGTTAACATTTCCGTAACATTTCTAAGCGAAAACGATCGCAACGTTGTGCCTTTCACACTGTTCCCGTGCCTTCGGTGTGCTGTGTGTGCTGTGTGTGCTGTGTGTGCTGTGTGTGTGGTTGGTGTCCTGGCAGCACCGTCGGTGGTGTGCACGAGTCGCGCTTGGCACCCGAATATCGACCTGCATACGGGGTACGTGTCGCTGCCCATTTTGAACAAGGACTGGCGACCGGTGCTTAGCATCAACACGGTGGTTTTTGCACTCCAGGTGCGTAAAAAAGAATAAACTGGTACTGGTACTGGTACTGGTACTGGTATTATACTGGTGCTGGTACTGGTACCAGTGTATATAACTGGCACTGGTTCCAGGTACTGTAGTGTTATACCAGGTATGATGCCAGTACCAGGTATACCACGTACGGTGTTGCGTGCATTCTGTTTTTTGTGTGCTCTTGTGTTTTGTTTTTGTTTTTTGTTGTGTTTTTTGTTCGTATCGTGTTTTATGTTATGTTTTTTTTCGTTTTCTTGGTTGTTGCGAGTAGGGGTCGTGTTTTTTTTTTCGGTTGACTACGAGTATTCATCGTATACTCAGTTCGACAAGTACGTAGTTTCTTCTTCGTGTTGGCTTCGTCTTGGTCGTCGGTCGATTGTTTGTGCTGTCGCCGGTTTTGCCCTGCCTCGATAACTCGTTCAGCGTTGTTTGATGCTTGTTGTCCATGCCGCCGCCTTTTTTTCGCTGTCGTTACATCTTTCTACTCGTATCGCTGCATATGAGCGACAAAACCCGTAGTACGCGCGATCGATGTATCCCACGCAGGTTGCAAAGTTGAGTTTCGACGAAATCCTCGATCTCACAGCTGTCGTTTTTTATATTAATAATTTGTATGAGCGACATGCGCGTCATTGGACCGACTCCGCGAGTATTTCTGGTTCAAAGAATGTACTACAGCTTTAACTGTCGCGTGCTCTCCGCCAACTCAAGTGCTGTGCGCGCAACTTACGTTGATTACATAGTGCCTGCTCCCTCCCCCCTCAAATGCTGCTGCTGCTTCTGGCGCAGCTCATGTTTATCGAGCCGACGGAGCAGTTTCCGATAAACGAACCGGCGGCCGCGGCGCTTGCGAACCCGGAATTATTCCGTGAGCAGGTGCGGGGATTATCCTGATCTTGGGCGGCGGTGGTGGTGGTGGTGTTGATGCTGTTGGTGGTATTGTTGGTGGTGGTGGTGTTGGTATTGGTGTTGGTGTTGTTGCTGATCCTGCTGTTGTTGCTGTGTGCTGCTATTGGTGCTGGCGTTGTTGTCGCAGTTGTTGTTGCTGTTGTTGTTGGTGTGTTGCTGCTGATATGGTTGTTACTGTTGTTGTTGTTGTTGCTGTTGGTGGTGTTGGCGCTGCTGTTGCCGTTGTTGTACGAGAAGGACACCCTGCTCGGCACCTCTCTCTAGCACACACCCTTTCCTCTTGTCTCCTTGCAAAGTCTCCCCCTATACCTCTTTCTGCATCGCTGACCGCTGTCCCCGCTGTAGTCGCTTGACACCCGCACCTTTCTGTGGTGCGGCCATGCCCGTGGCAATGCCCCACGTCTCGATTCACCCACACGCCTGACTCGCCCCTTCCCCTCAAGTCCCAGTCACATAAAGCAATATCGTATACCAGGTATATATTATGAAATAAAATGAACGTCAGCTGTGAGATCGAGGATTTCGTCGAAACTCAACTTTGCAAGCTGTATATAAGCCGTCAAACGGTTTCTAAGCATTGTATGGCCATCAACCCGTTTTTTTATGGCGATGCAGCGGCATCCCATTGGTCAAACTCCCCCCGTGACTCGAAGCACGCATCATTGAATGCCCAACGTATGCCCCATTTCATATGCCCCCTGCAGAAGTGGCCGTCATACTTTGTCTTCCCACGAGGAAGCAGCAGCAGCACCGCATTGGTCAAAATCCCCCGGTTTTATACTCGACGCAGACGCGTGCTACGATAAGAGGTTGCTTTTTTTGGCTTTTTTGTTTCTGAATAACGGGGCTCCTTAACCCAAAATCGTCCGAATTTCATTCTTGTTTAGCATTATTATATTTTTTTTTATGCCTAGTCCATGGGTTTGCGCATCGGGCTGCCCTTCCAGTTTACTCCAAAACAGTTTTCGGGTGTGACAGGGAGCTCCTATGATAGCGTGAAGAGCCTCATAAAACAACACCATGGAACCACACCTTTATCGTACCATGGATCCGCACGCATATTTGATTCGCAGGTCCAAACGTATCGTGGCCCCTCCCCGATACATCCTGCATTATAGAGTGTATAGCCGAAAAAAACGTCGTCTTAGCACATGACGCAGCACCTCCCCATTGGTCCGTTCGTTGCCTACACATCCTGAAACAGTAACCGTCCACCAGCTTTCTGTTGACGACTCAACAGCACCGGATTGGTCGAAAACTCCCCCCGAGTCCCTTGCGTAGGCACCCTGCAATAGTAACCGTCAAACAGTTTATTTCGACGACACAGCAGCAGCGGCAACCCCCCCCGTCGGTGAGCTTTCCCCGGGTCGGGTCCCTTGTCTACAGTAGCCCCAAGCGTTGTCTTTGGGCGACGCAGCAAGCTCCCCATTGGTCAACTTCGTCACCCTGCAATAGTAACCGTCAAATGTGGTCTGTGTCAGTGTCAGTACTGAAGCAGCAGCACCCCCATGGGTTAAGTTCTCCCGTAGCTCGTGTTTTGTCATGGCGCAGCAGCATCCCATTGGTCGAGTTCCCCCCGTGACTTAGTTGTCTGTAATGGCGCAGCGGCACCGCGATGGCCAAGTTCCCCCACGACTCGTGTCCGTCTTGACGCAGCAGCACCTCATTGGTCCAGTCCCCCCCCCCCCGTGATTCGTGCCTGTCATGATGCAG
>JAYJME010002464.1:0-13657 GCA_036873775.1 Costaria costata | reverse complement strand
AGATAGAGAGCTAGTATAGACACCACAGCAATGTGGTGTTCAAGAGTACAGAAAACGGGCGTAAACCCTGGCATTAAATACGCCGTCAGCGAGATTGTTTCCCTAGTACTTAGGGCATCGATCAAACCCCTAAAGAGGGGCCCCATTTTCACTACCGGGATTATGCCACTCCCGCGAGTAGCCTTGTACCTCTCTCAAAACCGGACAAAAAACCCAAAGGAATATTTTTGCGGCGGTACATAATGCAAACCGAAAAACCATACACCCTTGATGGAGGCTTGCGAAGAAATAAGCTAGGTCATCACTCGCATGAGTGGCCCCGAGTAGCCGAAACACGGGGCTCTAAACGCACCCTACCCTACCGTTGCCATGGCCTATCGCATGCCCGTCCGCATTTCCACCTCGTGGTACCTCAATGACGTAAGAAGGAAACATAGGAACAGCGAACAAGATGGCGGGGACAAGCTCGGCAGCGGTAATAAGCGGTAGGTATGCCGCTCTCGAAGACTTTGATGACGATGGCGATGGCCCTAACGATGACAGCGAAGAGCCGGGGGTCTCAGAAGAGGTGGAGGGCACATCGAATGAAGACCTGGAGGAGGGCTGGCAGAACGCTATCACGGAGTCGCTCGAGTTTGCAGCTGCTCTGGACGCGGCCAGGAACGCACCTGCCCTGTCTGGTGAGGCTTGCCGCAGGACTAGTTTCACAAGCGGGCCTTTCAGCATAGGTTCCTCCAACCTATGGCACTACAGGTTCATATTATGGCAGTATCACCTCATCTTGGTGCATTGGTATTGCCCTCCCTTAACGCCTAAGTAAGGTTCTCTTACCAACAGTGTTTATATTTTGCCATCGTTCGTTATACGTCCGTGCTCGATACAGTAGGCCTGAACATTTTCCCTAGCCAACGGTTTCCCCGGTCCGCGTCTTTTATCTTTGTTACGTCCTTGGTCTCATCAAGTACTCCGCTCGCGTTATCTGGTCGTGCTTTTTTTTCTCGTGTCTGCCTAATCGTGGGTGTCTTCAGCTTCTCGTGCCTCATATTGGTTCATTGGTGTTGCCCTCCCTTAACGCCTGAGTAAGGTTCTCTTATCAACTGTGTTTATATTTTGCCATCGTTCGTTATACGTCCGTGCTCGATACAGTAGGCCTGACACTTTCCCTAGCCAACGGTATCCTTGGTCCGCGTATTTTATCTTTGTTACGTGCTTGGTCTCATCAAGTATTCCGCTCGCATTGTCTGATCGTGTTCGTCTTCTCGTGCCTGCCTAACCGTGGGTGTCTTCTGCTTCTTGTGCCTCCTTAGCCGTGGGTGATCTCTCGCAAATCGCACTATGGATGCTTTGAGCCAAAGTTTCTATGACAGGAACGTTTTTGTTCTGCGTAAAACGCTCTAGTTCTGCAGGAAGAGACACTCGTGGTTTAAGGCGCCTAGAGTTAGTTGCTCAAAGAGGCTTTACGTTTTGCCGTATGTATCCCTTCCCGGAATCGGATGAAGGTACCAGCCACTATTGCTTCACTTTCCCTCACAATGGTTAAGGGCTCAATCAATTGTTTTGACGCCCGTAGTATTGATGCAGAGCGTAAATCTCTGAGCTACGACCACCGTGTAAGGGGAAAGCGGCAGAACAATCGGCACCTAATATGTTATGCACTGTTTGTTGACAGCATAACCCTCTAACGTCAGTATGTTTTCTTTCCCCAACCTCAACCTTCGTCCTGGTGGCGCCCAGACAGAAACACTGTGAGCTGCAACCACCGTATCTAGAAAAGAAACACGCCTCAGAACAATGGACATCTAACAATAGCCCGCTGATTGACAGCCAAACGTTCCCTCGACGTCATCATGTTTGGCTGGATAGGCTTCCTCAGTTTTTTGTTCTGATGTTGCGATGCCCGCCCCCTTACTTCTAACACGTCTGACTCTCATTTACCTTTTATCACGCCTGACTGGCATTTCCTGCGTATTACTTGCAGGGGGTGACTCGGGTTGTACGCGAACACCTCCGCCCCACGGGAATGTCGACGCAGGTCGAGGCCACAACGGCGACGGCAGTTGGAAGACTCGCGGCAAAGGTCGAGGCGGCGGAAGACGTCGTTGCAAGAACAATGGCGCGGGCGGGGGAAGGGGGAGGGGGGGCGCTTAGACGCGGAAAATGCCCGAAATAACTGGTAGCCTCACTAAGAAAGAGGTGCATGACACACTTGCTAGGTGACTAGGTGCAGCAAGTATGAAGCTGACAGCTAACTGTGGGGTACGCCACTAAAATAGCAAAAGTTGTATTTTATGTACCATGTTCATGGGCTTGTTTGCGTACACCACCTTTAGCGCTTCTTCTCCGGTAAGGCACCTATCCTGGGCCAGCATAGAGGTATAATTGTCTTCGTGTGGACGATGCTGTAGTCTTGATATACTTCCGACACGCTTCCCTCTGAAGCCGGATACCGTACATGCGAACGCAGCCTTGCGTACGTGCTCTCCCCGCTGATTCGTTTACTAAACACCATTCGTGTCCTTGGTTTCTCCCCCGCGTTCAACCTCAACCATGATCGCTCCGTCCAATGTATGCATCCCCTATCCCCTAACCAATCATGCCTCCCATATCAACATTCAATCCATACCGCTGCTCCACAAACTCCAAAGTTCAAATTTAAACACGTTGAATTCACCCTATGAATACAGACAGGCGCGGTGTAGAATAAAATATACCAGGTATACACGAGCTCACTCTTCACTCGAACAATGGGCAGCACACGACAAGACACCACCTATTATTGAAAAGCTCTTAATATTTAATGGACACCATAATCGGAGCAGGATATGTTGCCGTCTTCCGGCGGGCATCTGAAATACTGCGACTCGCACGCCATCAATTCCCACGTACACGTCGTCCCTCGTGCACTCGTTCTTCCTACGAGCGACATCATTCACGCAGCATCTGACATTTAATTATGTGTGGCAGAGGTCCGACGAGGGGGGACTGGGGGGGCTACTTGCTCCGATGGACCCGCCTTTATCCGACGTATACGTGGCAGCTGTTTCAAGGCAGGGGGGGTACCTGGCGTCGCGGATGCAGTTCTTCATTTCGGCGGAGCATATTCATAACAAACACCAGCAGCAGCAGCAGCGCCCTGGGACGCGATGTTGCCGCTGACAGTCGTCGCGGAGGCGTCGTCGGTCGCGCCTAATAATATCAGCACGTAATCGTCAGGATTTCCCCCGCTGCTGCTGCTGCCGCCACTGCTGCCGCCACTGCTGCTGCAGGATAAGTCGTCGTCCTTGAGCGGGCAACCTGTCTCCAGCAACTAGTACACCATCTACTCCCCGTACACTTCGGTGCCTATGCAGTGGTACTCGGAGAGCTCGTCTGAACAGCACATGGCGTTTCGTATTTCGGCGCACACGTCCGAACAGCAGGAGCTAGGGGGTGGGTGCGCCGATTTCTTTCTCCGCCTAATGACATGCATTGTTCGAAATCCATGCCGCCTTTCTCTACTACGCTCATGCAGCCGAGGCACTCGGCATCCTCCTCGCAGGCGAGCAATTCGGCTGGCCACGTTTCAGAAGCGATATCAATAGCGCTGTCATCGTCCGAAAGAGACCTCGCACTAGCTTGATTCATTGCCGTGGTTGTGGGGAGGAGGAACACCCCTGACGATGCCACGAGGCGAAGGAGACCGGCAACCATCATGTATCATCTCTCGTAGGCCTGAACACTCGCTCTGATCCCAATCCTGATAACCTAATCGATATCAGCGCGAGTAAACATAGCACGCGACAACCTATAAGCACGCAAGAAACTCTTCATGTTGTTTGGGCCAGACACGACAGGTTCATGTAGTTGCGTTAGGGGCAGGGTGTGTTCTACACTGTAATCGGCACAAACAAATGGTGTTCTTATGTTTCGTGCAAAACCCGAGCCAGCATTTCTTACCCCTTTTATTGCGTGATCTTCATGTTTTATCGAACTCATGCGACATCCCATGGGGTTGCGCTCCCTTGGGACTCCAACAGGACATCCCATGGGACACCCCATGGGAAAGTAGGCCACCCATGGGATGTCCGATGGGACGATCTATGGGACGTAC
Source organism: Costaria costata (assembly GCA_036873775.1). Classification (NCBI taxonomy): domain Eukaryota; class Phaeophyceae; order Laminariales; family Agaraceae; genus Costaria; species Costaria costata. The sequence goes on along the minus strand of JAYJME010002464.1, from coordinate 9,567 downwards.
CATCCGATATCCCATAGAAGACGCCGTGGAACGCTCCATGGGGCGTCCCATAGGTGGACCCGTGAGATGTTCCATTGGTCATCCCCTGGGACGTACCATGGGTCGACCCATGGGATGTCCCATGGCACGTCCCATGGAATCCGTAGGACAATACATGAGACCCATGCGATTCCGTATGGGACGTCCCGTGGATTACCCCGTAGCAAGTAACCCATATCATGCCATATCCCGTTGTACGGGCTATTGGACGACCCGTGAGAGATAAAAGGCGTACGAGATGAGCCGTGGGGCGACCCATGGGACCTCCTCTGGGACGTATACCATACCATGGGGGGCGCCATGGGCCGACCCATGAAGCGATCCAACCCACGGGTGGCATGTCACCCCAATATACGTCCCATTTGTCGTCCCATACGACACAGCACATACCATGTGACATCCCGTGGTTCGTTCCATAGGTATTATAGTATACGGTCCCATCTTTATTTAGTCTATGGGACGTCCCATGGGATATCCCAAAGCATATAAACCACCTCATGGTACGACCTATATGGGGTGTGCCATGGGGTGACATACGTCCCATGGGATGTGCCATGGGACGATCCATTGGACGTCCCATAGGTAGTATGCCGTCTCATGGCACGTCCAAAAGGCCTACCATGGGTCGTCCCAATAAACGCAACCCGTCTCATACAACGACCTACGGGACGACGTGCGGGACGACGCATGGGACTGGAGAAAGGTGTGAGATGTAGAATGAGACAACCCATGGGATGGCATGCTGTGGATTTGTTGTGCCATGAGGTATGCCGTTGTCATCCAAATCGGTAGAATGATATCCCATAGGATATCCCATCAGACGGCGTTTGGGAAGACGCATGGGACTTTAACGGCGTATGAGATGCCCCATAGGACGACCCATGGAATGATATGCTACCTATGGGTCGTGCCGCATGTCAAACCATCGACAATCCCATAGGAAGCAACACACCCCATACATAGGATATCTCATGGGTCACCCCGTAGGTAGCATGTCATTTCATGGGACGTCCCGTGGATTATCCCATAGGACGAAACGCGTCCCATGGGGCGGCATAAACGACAGGTGGAACGATCCGTGGGACGACATTCTACCCATGGGTCGTGCCACGTGCCAACCCATCGGTCATGCCATAGGACGCAACGCATCCCATCGAACATTCGATGCGAAATCCCATGGGGTATCCAACAGCACGTAACCCATCCCATAGGATATCCAATGGGACGTCCCATGGGACTTGAACGGCGTATTATATTACCAATGGTTCGTCCCATAGGTAGTCTTACGTAGTCCTATGGGACGTATATCAACCTATGGGGCGTCTCGTGGGACGACCCACGGGTGTGATTCACCCAATGGGGTATCCCATGTAGGGCATTTTCTGCACGTTATCCCACAGGACGTAACACCTCCCATGTGGCGTCCCATGGGTCGTCCCATATGTAGTATGCAGTCCCATGGGTCGCCTCATGGGGCATCCCGTGGGTCATCGAATAGGACACAACACATCCCATGGATCTACCCATGGGAGTTCACATGGACAGCATGTCATTGTTTGGGACCATGGGTTGAGGTTTGATGGTTCCATGGGTCATCCCATGGGTTCCGGCCTCGTGGGACGCCCCATGGGTTATCTCATAGCGCTTAACCCATCTCAAAGGATGTCCCATGGTTTCACCCTCGTAGCCCGATAGTATTAGGCGGGAGAAGCTGTTTAAGTCGGAGAAGAGAATGCGGAGTACAGCACACGACTCGGCTTAAGAAACACGCGTTTTGGGCTAGGCTTAAGATCTTACTCTTGTGTGAGGCAGAGTGTGTCCTATGCTAATTTCAGTATACACCATGGGTTTCTTACGGTTTGCGCAAGCGGTCGAGGGAAATATTTTATGATACCTTCCAATGTCTTAAGCCCTGTCGTGCACTACAGTATCGTCGGTACAGAGTCCAAGTGTTCGAGCGAGCAATTGCCCGAGCCAAAGGCGGGAGACACGTGCTAGCAGCATACGCAGTACTGTGTTTGCTGCAACGCCCGAGAGAGGCCGATATTTCCCACACCGGAGCCTGTCTTCTGGCCACGGACTAGGTTGTGGCGATGATTTTATGCGAGAACAACGACAACAACTACGATATCGCCTGGTATCGTTGGCTCTTGTATATCTATTTCAATACGACGCACAAAGGTTGGCAGCTGGCGAGAGTAGTGGGGCTAGCGGAGGATGCGGCGAGCAAGCTTCTTCCACCCGCCCACTATCAACATGCCGGATCTGGGGAGGAAGCGGTAGTACAACGTACATCTGTCCGAGGAGATGCCGACATCCGTTAGCGACGGGCGAGGAGCCTGGTGGTGTTGGCGCGTATTATGCATCGACGTATAAGGGACGTCAATACCTACAAGCCATCGTTGGAGTAGATGGGGTCGCAGAAGTCACATGAAACTGTGCGATCTAACGTGCCCGAAAACGAACTCACGGAGAGTACATCAGGCTAAGGGTGGGCGGGGTGGGGGGCGCAGTTCTAATTGACCGACAATATCGTAGGTTTCGAGCAGACTGCGGGTTATCGTAATGCTATTATTGGGCGAAGGCCAGACCTACAGTTGCCCCAACTGATCTTCAAGAGTAGATATATTGTTTTCTTTTTTGGAGGGTACCCATTGTCATGCATGGCCGTAGACCCCCGCACCCCTACAATGACGGGACGGAGAACGTCGGGTTTCCACCGACAAGGCAGACGTTGCGTGCACCAAGCGCGAAGCGCCATGAGGTATTCGGTCGAGTCGCGTGAATGGTGAGCTGCATCCTACCGAGAACCCGTGTGAGGCGGACTTCTTGCGTGGGGGCGGGGGGGGGGGGGTAGACTTGCAGTTCCAACTGATTCACAAGATCGCTAGATTCGAACAGACCGGGCAGGGGGTTATTGTAGTTTTATTGAGGGGGAAAGGCCAGAATTGCAAGTCTATCTATTCCACAATGTAGTACAATTAAAACAAACCGGAGAATATAATGTTACTGCTGCAGGAGAAATTGTAGTTTACCAGCAGTCTAATATCGTAATGAAGCATTTGGAGGTACGAGCGCACAGAACTTAGTAATTTGTTGTATACAATGTGCGGAGCATTTGTGAAATTCAGGGTTTAGGAATTTTGTTTTTGTTTTGCTACTATTAACATAAAACTGGTGCGTTTTGAACGGTAGCCATATATATGAAACCCGATAACAAAACCCATGTACGATATGTTGTTCTATCGCTCTCCCTTTATATATGATGACGGCGGATCAGGGTAGGCTAACGTACTATTTGGTGCTTGTTTTTCTCCCAATGAGACTCTTCTTACAGTAGCCTGATGCTTTTTATCACGGGCTAGACTTCACGGAAATAAGCTAGACGCCATGGAAATGAGCAATTGGCTTCATACGAGAATGTGAGAATCATCATCAATATGGTGAACTTGATTTCAGTGCTATTTAGTGGCGGTTTAGAGTACGGGACTGGGAGACATATCACTATCGAGGCTGAGATCACAGACGGGGACAAAAGCCATTGCCTACAACCGTACCATACGTTGGAAACACGTTGGAAAAAGTAAAAAACTATCACAAACGAGCCGTGCTGCGGTGGCAGGGGTTGCCCTGCGGGATTCTCAAGTAATAGAGCTACAAAATGTCACTCGATCCGATGCTACGGATGTTTTGCGATATGTTTCGTTCGCTTGGATACCTAGAGTATCTAGCCCATGGGATGGTGCACCGGGCTTGCTTAGCTTAGATTTTCTTTTTTAATCGAAGTCGGTTGTTGGGTGAGGAGGCATAGAGCGTCCCAAGCGAGGAGAGGCTCAGGAAAATTTGGTGCTGCTGTAAATAACCGTATATTAAGGTAGCACGGGTCACAACCCCGGGTCAACTTTAGAGTTTTTACCTCCCTTCGCCCATCATCCGTTGACAATATTAGCATCGACGGTGGGTGCTATAGTTGGAGTACGGACCCTTTTTTTCGGGGGCTCCTGACTTGAGCTCTACTGTATAAATAAAGCCAACCAACAGCCGTCTGTTTGTGTGAGGAAACATACTTTTAATGTTCCAAAAGTGGGGAAGTTTCGAACCATTTGTTTTTAACACCTTACAGTAGTGTCATTTTTTTTCCATAACATTCCCCTACGTTTTACCTTACCTTTCTCGCGATACCGAGTACAACATCTTCTACTACGCCGCCGTTGAGGCGCTAAGACCTGCGCCCCTAAAGGTGGTCTACTTATGCTGCAGAGGTGTCGAGTACGAAAGTGCCCAGTACGAAAGTAAGGCTCGCTTTTGGGCGGGATCTAAGAAAATTGGACCAAGAAATTGTGCTCAGCGGCGAGCGCTACACTAACTCCTACCATGTAGATAGTAGCCTGTACTCAAGGTCGTTCAAGGTTGGTGTCACAATACGAATCTGAGGCTCACTCCTATTAATAGTAGGAGTTTCTTGTTGGCGGGCCTATACCGTATCTTGCAGAGCGTTGTGCGCCGCATGTACCCATTATTCATGCCAAAGCCCCTTACACCTTCTAATTTCTGTCGGCTACGTACAGTAGTACTGGCTACGACGGTGTGTGGTAAAGCACGAACGAGTGGATCGTCCTCGATTGACGATCATGCTGCCGCTCTCGATACTGACTGTTCTTTCGAGGCAGATCATAAATCGAGCACTATCATATCATCACTCAGCAGGTCCCCTCCCACCCTAGATAGTACCGCCTCATTACTAAACTTGCAACGTCAACACAGGTTCTCACTCCGTTCCGTGTAGACCCGAGGTATCGACACCGCCCCACAAAATACCAGTACCAGATTATGTTTTTTGTCGGGAACATACGTGCTGTAGACGAAGCGAAACTTCCAAAATATTTTCGACGGTTTCAAATCATACACAAAAGCCGAAAACACCGTATCTCTCCGCACAGCAGCGTGTGATGGTTCTCGTACGAAATCACAGCAAGCAGATAACTCCAGGCCCAACAGTTATCATTCCCGGATTGGAATCACCGTACAGAACACCCTCACGGCCAGTGATCAGCAGCGCGAGCCTCGCGCGAAGCCACTGCCACGCGATACATGGCTCGGGATCTGAACGCAGATACCGCATGCTATGGTGCTGCTGATGTTTTTTGGATACTGGCTCAAAAGGTGTGTTCTGTTTCCGGTATCCCGTATCCTGTCTTCCGGAAGTCTGCCGGTGCTGCGTTCAAGGTTCGTGCCAGTGCCGCTGCGAGTGATGTTCAGCAGAAGCACTGCATGATCTCTTTGTTTGCATGCCGTCGAAGGCTTGTGCACGCTCAGCAGTTGTTGTTAGTTGTTCGTCTGCCGTTTGTGTGATGCGCCTCGTGCTTTGGGGCCGGGTATCTGAACGAATTTTATTTTCCAAGCATCGGATTCATATATAGAGATATCCGTTCATATCATATGATACAGCACTCTGTAGTATTATACGTACGTACTCATATAACGTACGAAAACTACGTCGTACTCGTATGCTGTTTTTGCTTGACGCGATCGAGCCGTTCCTGCTGTATATACATGTAAGTACAGTAGCCAAGGCCAATGTTTTGTGTTGACAGCTTTCCTTTCCCGTTTGGGACCCATGTACAAAAAAGCGACCAAAAAACGACGAGTGCAATCTTATCAAGCGTGTACATACAGCAGTACTGTACTGTGAGAAGCGCGTGCAGCAGTACCAGTATACCTACAAAGTATCACCGTGCTGCACGGGTGCTGTATAGCTCCTTCCGTTGCAGTTCGGACACACACCCTTACCCCAGCAAACCAAGCTGCTTCGTCTGATGGCCTATGCTGAAATCGCTACCTGGTATTATACTACTTCGTATTATTACTGTAGTAGGTACAACAGTACGAAGCTGTTATCGAAATTTTCTTCTCTGATCTCCCAAATAACTTCATACAGATTATCTGGAAGCCGGGTTAGCTGCCTTGTTGGATGGATGAATCCTACAGACAAATCCCCTTTAATTTTACTTTTGCTCCTAACGAACGGCGCTCATTCTACTTTACATGTTCCGCCTCTCGCGCTGATGGTGATACTTCCGCTGCCGATACTCGTACAATACAATACAACAGGGTCCTGGCGACAGCCAACGAAGCACAACATAAGCTGGTACAATGTCTCTTGTCCCCGGAGACAGAGTCCGTGGGCGTTTGTTTCGAGAAGGAGGAACCAGAGGAGGTCGATCCCTGCGAGGTCAGTGAGATATACGAGTAGAGACCGCTTGTCTGCCTCATGTCTTCCGTGCTTGGCAATCCGAAAACAACTGAAACCATGCACGTCGGACAGATCACGATCTACAGCAAGCAGTAGATCATCTACAGCAGATCACCTACATCCTGCCCTGCTATTGCGAGGTTTTGTGCGGTATCTGTATAGCACAGGGGCAATAGGCCGAACCCAGGAAACCTCTCCCATATCATGCAAAAAAATACGGCTCCCACCCGGCAAGTCTTCGTACTTGTACCGAAAGTTTACTACGTGTGTATCATATGTATCATATGTATAGGCTACATACACAGCCAGGGTAATTTCCTAGCGAGAGCAACGCTATCGTATTACGAATACATCGTACGGATATTCGGGGATTCCCCGACCGCAGGCACGAAAATCGCTGGATGGATCAATGAGCATTGTACAGGGACAGCAGGAAAACTGCATAATATTTTGCCGAGCTCCGAGACAGAAAAAAACGACGGTAGTATAGACTACTTGTCGATAGTATACCGCCATTACGGGGGAGCATAGCAACCAGAACCCACGATGGACCCAAAATCCATATGCCTGCCCTCTCATATTATTACTACAATAATACGCAGAAAATTGGTTATGGATACCATATCGCCCCGTAGTGGATCTCTCTCAGATCAGCACAGCACCCGTCTCAGTGTGATTATTGTATCTACTGTAACACGGCCTGGCTCAGTAACCCAACCCATCGTGGCTTTTGTTTCCCTTGCTGGCAGTCATGCTGGCTCCGTGTCCACCGCCCACTTCCACGTCGTTGCAGCACACACTATAAACACAATATACTAAGTAATTTCTCCGTACACTTCGGTCAAAACGACAGGGACATATCATACGTATGGCAGCAGGTCAAATAGATTGTAATAGAATAAGTACACACGCACCTTGTTAATCAATGTAAGTGGCGACCAGCGACCTTTCATTTTGTTGTACACCCCGACACCCAAAGCACCCCCCCCCTCCCTCCCCCTCCCCCTCTCGCCCCCCCCATGCTTCCTGGCTACATACCTGGTACGTATGACACTGGTACATCACAGCGGTTGGGCAACGGCAATACCTGGAAGGGGCGTGTCGCTTCCGCAGCTTGCGGAGTGACTAAGACGAGTTTCTGGAAAGATGTGTACGCGTTGGTGTCCGTGCCCAAGAGTGTGCTGAAAGAACGTGCTCTAATCGTAGAGCAGCTCCACAAGCAAGAAGACAAGTCACCAAGACGTGCAAATACGTTGGAGTCGAGACAACACGTCTACGAGGAACAGGTGAGACATCGGCTGTTTCTTCCTTGTTCGTAGAGTCCAGTATCCCCGATAGAGTAGTAGTAGGCGAATCTCGCACCTACCAAAGTTGATGTTGTGAGGTCAAATCCCCCCGAGCGCATACTCGTATACCAGGTATACTCGTAGGGTCTTTTTCTTGCGTAACATTTGACTTGCGGAGGTCGCGACGAGAGCGTGAGTTATAACAGTTCTATGAAACTCGACGAGCAGTGGGAATGCTGAGCCAAAAAAGCCAAAATCAAAACGGAGGCACGTATCGTGGTGAGGAGGGGGGAGCAGAGCCCCTGCTTGGTGACCCCGGATCTGAGTTATCACTCGGGAGGGAGTTGGAGTAGAAGGGCGAGGATAATAAATGGAATGGAAAAAATCAAATCAATATCATACTACGAATGAACGTGGTTAAAGCTAGGGTTGTCGTTTTCTTTTAATCTAAGTACGGAAAATACTTGGTCTGACCACTTGCTAAATATTGAATATTCGTCTTTTGAAAATGGGAAGGGTTCGCGGCTTAGCTGTATCATTCTCGCTGTGTGACATCAAATGCAAAAAGCGAAACGGCCATAGTGGGTCACAGTTTACCGCTTTACGTTGCAACTTTCAGTTCTCGTGTACGTGCTTGTCTCGAAGTTTATTAACGTATGAGCTGTCAACCACAACCGCGAAAGCGAACCTTCAAAATCACCGGAAGCTTCGGGCCCACTCGTGTGGATGCCCACTGTTCGACTTTAAGCATGTGTTTTGTTATTTTTTTTTAACTATTTTGAAGACCTTCGTATTTCAGCATGTATATATTACTACACCTCCAACAACATCTGTAAACACGCTGTAAGGTACTAAAAGCGTCAACCACGCATCCATCCATATATACACACAGGTCCATGGGTGTACATGATGCTCTCGGTCGCCTGCAGCGTGTTTGTTTCCATGCTTATTTCTAGGGTTCTGTGTGTTTTAGTTCACTCATTAATCGATCAAAAAATGCATTATTCCTCAAAATCGATTGGATACATAAGAACATGACACGCAATAGCATATACGGACGAGCCATCCAATCGTGTACCTGCCGAGCCTACGTATGCTCCACAAGTATATTATTATAGTAGAACATACTTTTGCGCCACCATGGGTGCACGACATCTCGTCGGCTCGCTTCCTGCTGTGTCCTTGCTTCAAGGTGTCTGTACGTACGTATTATCGAGGTATCTTGCGAACTACGGCAATGTAGCCGTATAATTGGATACGTACGGGATTGCGTCCTTTTGTGCGACGACGTTCTGCGGTAGAGCGGGCTTGCCTGTGAAAGCAACTTCTGGTGGACGCACGCTGTCATTGATAGTGATGCTCTCGCCCACGGGATACTGCTGCTGCTGTAGGGCAGTTTACGCAGTTCCTTTTCTTCGTGTACTACAGCGTAATCCTACGTTAAGATACAGGTTTACACGCGTTTTTGACATCATATATGCTGGGCAGTCGGCAGACTATCTAGCTATTCCAGTATAGACACGCCTCCACCGTTACTGGCGGCGGGACCCGCTGATAGATCCGAGTACAGGATACTCGTACGTCAAAACTCGATTATTTTTTCAGCATTTTTCAATTCGAATGACACATTTTTTTTCTATAAATAACTACAGTACTGTACTGACAGCTGCCGATGTACGTAATCGTTCAACTTCAGATATTTGTATCATACCACCGACCACCGTTCGCCCGCCATAAAAGCACCGCCAGATGTCCGGCAGGGATATCAAAACGAGCATATTTGGCGCGATACACGCGGCGCAATATCTCGCCGCATTTGCACCCTAATATACACTAAGTTACTTGCTACTGCTGCACAAATACTACAAGCGCTTCTGCTTGTTCGTTAGCCCCAAGCAAGGTAGTCAAGACTCTCGGACAGAGTCGATGAGTTGATGATTCAGGTCGTTTATTATCTCCCAGCAAGGTAGGGACAGCACACGGAAAGTG
>JAYJME010002463.1:0-13658 GCA_036873775.1 Costaria costata | reverse complement strand
CGTGCTACGATAGAGGTTGCACTTTTTGGCTTTTTTGTTTCTGAATAACGGGGCTCCTTAACCCAAAATCGTCCGAAGGACATTCTTGTTTAGCTATATACTTTTTTTTTTATGCATAGGCAATGGGCTTTCTTATCGGTCAGCCCTACCAGTTTACTCAAAAACTGTTTTCGGGTGTGATACGGAGCTCCTAAAGTTAAGAGCCTCAGAAGCAAAAGGGCGCACCTCTATCGTAGCATGGGTCAGTAATGTCAGTAGACTACATACCAATGTTACAATGCCCAACCTATGCAGCTAGATATACCGTATCAATAGATAACTACATTTGGTTAGTATAAATACTGCCAGTAGCGTGCATGTATTGATGCAACGTCCTCGCTGAAAGCAGTAGCAACTCTTCTATATCAACAGTAGGCAGTAGGAGATGCGGTACGTTACTGCTACAGCCAGTATATTACACTGCCTACAATATAAATATCTACTGCCAACCCGTAGATAAAAAATATTATTTCTACTGGTTCAGTAGATAAGTACTGTTAGTAGACTACATACTACTGCGACAATGCCCAACCTTATGTAGCTAGGTATTGCCGTATCAATAGATAACTACGGTAGGTTAGTATAAAAACTGGCAGTAGTAGTAGGTCATTTAATATTACGGGGGACCATAGTAAATAGGACCAAATACTGTTAGCAAAAATAGTGAAATATATAGGTTTTGGTGTCTACAGCAGGTTCTATTGTGTCTGCAGTAGGTGTACAGGTTCAGTAGATAAGTGCTGCCAGTAGACTACATACTACTGTGACAATGCCACCTTATGGAGCTAGATATGCCGTATCAATAGATAACTACAATAGGTTAGTATAAATACTGCCAGTAGTAGGTTAGTATAAATACTACACCAGTAGATTACTACTGCGCATGCATTTATTGATCCAATATCCTCGCCGAAAGCAGTAGCAACTCTTCTGTATCAAAATTCGGCAGTAGGAGATACCGTACTGCTGCTGGATCTACTGCCAACCGTAGATAGATTACTACTGCAATATGCTACTGTGTAGATAAAAACTGTCAGTAGACTACAGTACATGTCTACTGATCCTATGGATCAGCCAATATATGTAGATAAAATTACTGAAGCAGCAGATTACTACTGCAATATTGTACTGGTTCAGTAGATAAGTAGTGTCAGTAGACTACATACTATACTGTGACAATGCCCAACCTCATGTAGCTAGATATGCCGTATCAATAGATAACTACAGTACGTTCGTATGAATACTACCCGTAGCAGATTAGTATAAATACTGATAGCAGATTACTACTGCACGTGCATGCATTGATCCAATATCCTCGCCGAAAGCAGTAGCAACTCTTCTATATCAAAAGTAGGCAGTAGTAGGAGAAAACTCACGTCCTTTTTCGCGGCGACGACCGCGACTGCAGAGACGGTGCTGTCGTCCTTGGTGTCCCGCAGGCAGTTCCAGGTGTGGGAGTTAATCCACTCTGCATAAACACATTGAGCAGCACACAGAGTGCAGCAGGGCGCACAGCAGCAGCAAAGCACGTGGCGCGGTGCGTACAATCAGTACCAAATAAATGATCGGTGTATGATACACCTAAAAGTATTATTCTACTATAACTTGGATACAGCAGCAGCAACCGAGCAGCAGCAACGGCGCAAATACATCATAGCTGCAGCATACCTGAATACTTTCACAACTGATGGCAATTCTCCGAAATCAATAACAGCAGCAACAGAGCAGCAGCAACGGCGCAAATGCAGCAGCAGCATAGCTGGTACCTGGTGTGCCCTTGATCATATACCGGTATAGAACTGGTACGCCCTGGGTACGCCGTCGATAATTATAATGATACCTGGTTATAGAACAGATTGATATATACCAGGTACACAACAGCAAGACATGAAAATCCAGGCTACAAAACAACAGCAATCAACATCAACAGCAGCGTCATGCAACAGAGCAGCAACAGAGCAGCAACAGAGCAGCAACAATGGCGCAAATACAGCAGTAGCACCAGTATCATAGCGCCAAATCGGGATTGTTCGGGGTCCAAAATCAGTGCGGTCATTTGCACCAGTCCCATTGCAGCAGCAGTGTGCAGAGAACAGATAGATCTGTGTCGTAGATGCCTGGTACTACCTGGTACACAAAAAAACATGAAAACCATATCAACAAAAAAAAAACGATACAAAACACACGGCGTGATAAAAATTTTATACTGCTCATCATAAAACAGATAGATACAACACACACGGAGATGCATGACACAGGCCAGGCGCAACACCAGGAGCAGCAAGCACTCAGCGCGCAAAACGCAAACAGAGACACAACTGCGCACTCATCGCCGGGGCTAGTCTGCAGCGAGAGGCAGACAGTGTTGGCCAAAATGGCCCTATGCATGACACAGGCCAGGCGCAACAGCAGCAGCAGCAAGCACAGCGCAAAACGCAACAGAGGTACAACTAACTCCGCACTCACCGCCGGGGCCAGTCTGCAGTGAGAGACAGACAGTGTTCGCCTTGATGGGCCTCAGGCAGAACACGCAGTTCTTATCGCCTGGCAGAATCACCCCTCCGCCCCCACACACACCAGAGGAGCAGCTGCCGAAGGTTTGCAGCCGCCCAGTCCTTTTGTTTACCTTGGTCACCTTGTCAAGGTGTACCTTGCAGCGGTTGCACTGCTGTTCGGGGGAGAGCTTGACCCGTTGCTCCGGGTGGTCTTCACGGTTACCCGACCACCCGTTCGCGAACGAAGGCGCCGGGGTTCCGCCAGACACTGTTCCTCCTGCGGAGGAAGCAGAATTGGATCCGGAAGGTCCAGACTCTGGCTCCTTCCGTTTGTGAGAGGGTGGCGTCACCACCGGTGAGGGTGTAGTTGCCCCGGCGGCAATGGCTTGTGCGATTGCCGCAAAGCCACCAGCAACAACACTAGTACCAGCAGCAGCAGCAGCAGGAGAGGAAGCACGAGCAGAGGAAGCACCGCCAGTAGCACCACCTCCACCGTTGTTGCTGCTCTTACGCGTGTTCATTATCCCAGGAGAGCAGAGAGAGGGTGTCTCGCAGATGGACCGATGGTGTCGGAATGTGAGCTCTGTGTGGTGCTGGTGGTGCGTTCGTCAAACGTCTGACATGTACATCAGAGGAACGGATGGCTCCGACAGATTTGTCAACGTAATCACCACCGGCATTTGAAATTACAACACCGAAAGCTATGATGACGTATAATAGCTGACGTTCTGACGTTCTGTCGCAGCCGTTCGAAAGGCTGTTGGAAGGGCCCAACAGCAGGAAGTCTGTTGCTCGAAGGGCCCAGCAGCAGGAAGTCTGTTGCTCGAAGGGCCCAGCAGCAGGAAGTCTGTACAGCCCAAAAACCAAAATTTGAACCCAAAAAGCGAAAAAAATAAAGACCACGACATCTATAAACGTATATATGTTTATCGCGCGAGCGGCATTCTCGACACAGAATATAATACTCATACATATATGCCCAAGCGCAATGTGCGAGAGCGTAATGCGTAGGGTCTACGTACAGCAGTGTGGCATAACCAGTATAGTACCTGGTCTGGTCGTATAAAACGGATACAAATACCATGCACTATGTACTATGATACGTACCAGGTACGCAGCGTTGTCCTAGACTAAAACACAGTATGTAACAGGCTGGTTTTTCTTGACGACACGGCGTAGAACTGGGCTTTTTGCTGTTTTGGACATTACGGTAATGCTCATAAAAAAACCGCATCAACGACCCAGTCATAATGGCGCAGCTTTATGAACGCACAGGCACCTCAGCCATCTTTTTATCTATGTGGTCAATATAATTGACTCCGGGGTTACATCGTGCGGCTGTTGTCAAATGCGGGTCTTCTGGGGTGGCCGCACGCTGGGCCTGTATTCCAAGCACACGCAACATCAAGACACCCCATACAAAAAATCCCAATTTATCCATTTCTCATCCCTTTTCAGCGCTGTTTTCAGCTAACTGGTTCTCTCTATACCAACCCACGTGCCTCTGCTTCATATCGCGACCGTGGGCCGTCGCTACGACGCGCGCGGGCCTCAGCCGAGGCCTAGAGGCGTTATCCAGCCGGGGTAGCCGCGGTGGCCCCAGTCAGCCCTCACGAAACACGGTGTAAGACCGACCTCGGGCCACACTGCTCTGTTTTGCAAACCACACCCATGAACGAGACCTCTATCGCATCAACTACGAGAATAACCCCGCGCTAGGCTGCTGCGTGCTGTCTAGAATGTTTGCTGCCATGGGCCTACGCCCCGGTAAGGGCGCCGCGGGCCTAAGACAGGCTGGTCGGAGAGCAAAAATAACAAATGGGATAAAAGTTGACACACAGCAAACGAGACGCCCATATTTTCACCATCGACATGTATAAGGACCCTAGTCGACCTCGCACCTTCTGTGGCCGCCACGGCGCAGGCTGTGAAGACCTCCTTGGGCGAGCTCTTATCTCCCCTGTGATTTCCGTCACTGGTTTGTGATTGCGGCTTGACTTAAACAAACAAAGGACAATTTCATTGGTCTACGTGGATACGCGACGTGATTATTTTGGGATGAAACGGTTGTGTTTTGTAGTCGGTTTTTCGAACAAGGGGACGCTTCATTTTTTGTGCGACCCGCGCCCTTAATAGTCTAATCTAAAATAGTTCAACTTTCAACCCCACAACATCAACCACAGTAGTCAGTATACTCATATACGTATTATACGAGTATACCTGGTATAGTATATTATATCGGTACGAATTTCGAAAAATAACCCTTTGATGAAAGGGCCCCAAATGAGGAAACAACTAGGATTTTGTATGGGATTTGTATTTTTTAGCGCCAAAGTGACCAGTTTTGGAACTTGATTGCTCGTCGCCAACCTGCTGGATTCAAATGCCGTTTGATGTGCTGGACCGGCCAAATACCACGGCAGGTAGTGCTTATACCTGGTATAATTTTTGGACTTGCGGAGAGAAAATTCACCAGTGGAGAGGTAGTCACAAAGTTTCACTGTTTCGGCAATTTCTCCCTCAATTTTTGGTCGTATACAAAAATGTTTAGCCACCATACTCGAGGCACCCAGATCACCGTGGCGACCAAGTATCAATAGATACATCTAACTTCAGAGGGAGAAATCGTTGTCCCAAGTTTGCCTTCTATTTTGGTGTTTAATCAAGTTGTTACAGAAACCTATAGAAATCTTGGGGATGATCTTTTTTTTTTGGTCCTGGTCGTTCCGAATACGTAGTTGAGACATGTTATTGCGGCGGAATGAACTAATTGTCAGACCTAACTGTTGTTTTTTGTACGTACACACCAGGGGGTATGTACCAGTATGATACAGCACCACCAGCAGAAAAAGTACTAATCTAATGTAATAAAAAAATGTAACGTCAGCTGTGATACGACCGATTGAATGGGTGAAACTCCACTTTGCAAGCTGCGCAGAACTTCAGACACACGTTCGTTGAACTATTAAAAAAGAAACGGTCGGTGAGGTGGCGAAAGGAAGCAGAAGCGAGAGGAGGGGAGACGCAACGAAAGACTGTACTCGTACAGAAGCGAGAGGAGGGGAGGGGGCACAACGAAAGACAGGTCTAGTATACGTAGAGATACGTACTACGTACGTACTCGCACTCGTTTAAATTTTGACATTTTGAAATTTTCAAAAATACAGGAAAAAATTATCCCCCCTGGTTTCAATAAACCGACGCTCAGCGGAACTCCATGTTGTTGCTGCGTCGCAACAAATGCTGGAACTTTTTTCGAATCCGCTCTGTCCCTCATAGCCGCGATGCGCGCACCCCGTTCCGCCACGAGCTCGACACCGACTCGGTCGCGAGCCGGCGGCCCTCCCTCTCTGTCTCAGCGAGCCCCGTCCGTTGCCGTTCGTGGAACGTGGAACACGCAGTGCCCCGTGCCCTTCGTTCGCCACTTGGTTGCGGCGAGTGAGCGACCTGACTCGAAACCGAACTCATAAACCCCCTTTGTTCGTTAATATAAGCAACAACTACATTTACATTTTATAGTAAAATGACCCTTATATTCTCGGATCTTACGCACAAAGCACACCAAAAGTCCAGCAACCAGCGTCGCTTTTTCTTCCCTCGGATACCCGATCACCAGGCTACTCGATACGCGCAGGCACGAGAGCGGCCACTCCGCCCCCGCACCCCCCCAATACAGGACGGCGCCCGCAAAACCCCGCGGCGGCCTCGCTGCCTGCTGCTGCTGCTGTTGCGCCCTGTCTCCTGTGCACAATCTGATGTCTCCTGTGTCCCCCGTTTGACTGAGAAATTATTTGATACCTGGTACCAGTATAATATACCGGTATGAGTAACACTCCCAGTGACGAAAAACTGGGATGAAAAAAAGCAGGGTTCCTTACGGTTATCCGTCCGTACACGGTGCGGTTTTACGAAATGAACGGTGCGGTTTTCATGCTCACGGTGCGGTGCGGTGTGGTGTTCAGAACCAGGATAACCTACGGTGCGGTTCGGTGCGGTTTTACGAGATCGTAAATCTCACAGTTCGGTGGGGTGCGGTTTTCAAGAGGCCAAAAATCCTACGGTGCGGCGCGGTGCGGTTAACCCCTTTAGAGCCGGAAACGGTTTTTGGGGACAAAACTACTTGGAAATAGTGTGGTTTATTTTTTTCGCAGTGCTAAAAGGGTTAACCGCACCGAACCGCACGGAACCGATACGAAAAATCGCACCGTACAGAACCCTGAAAATAAAGAAAGTCTGCACAGATGCTCCGAGTATACTCGATACTCCGAGTATACTCGGGAGTATCGAGTGTTTTTCGTACTCCAAGTACTGAGAGTATCAGAGTACTGGTGGCCTAAATACTCGGAGTACTTGGAGTATGAGCAGTACTGAAGGCCCAAATACTCCGAGTGCTGGGAGTGTGAGCAGCAATTATCCTCGAGTACAAGCAGTACTCGGAGTACAAACATCAAAATTACTCGGAGTACTCCAAGTATCGAGAGTATACTACGAGTACACAAAGTACCTGCAGTATTTTTTCTCTAAAATACTCTAATTATGCTTCCACGTAATGGGAGCATCTGTGATTTTTGAAATGCTATAAACGCCAGTCACATGCATCCCAGAACCTGGGAGTAATGACGGCCGAGTCTTTAAAACGGTGCAAAGATGCTACTAATATACTCGATACTCCGAGTATACTCGGAGTATCGAGTACATTTCGTACTCCGAGTACTGAGAGTAATAGAGTACTGGCGGCCTGAATACACGGAATACTTGGAGTATGAGCAGTACTGAAGGCCCAAATACTCCGAGTACAAGGAGTACCCGCAGTATCGGACCCCGAAATATTCGGAGTATGGCAGTATCTGCAGTACAGAATGTCGAAACACTCCGAGTACGAGCAGTATCCCGGAGTACATAGACCCCAAATACTCCGAGTACACGAAGTACCTGAAGTATATGTTTACCTCGAATAATCCTTACTTTACTCCAAGGTACTCGGAGAATCTGTGGAAAGTTGTTGGATGATGTCGTCAACCCTATAATACGACGGTGCGGTTTTCTGTTTCATGTCCTACGGTGCGGTTCGGTGCGTTTTTCATAAATCGAAAAACCTACGGTGCGGATTTACGATATCGTAAATCTTACGGTGCGGCGCGGTGCGGTTAAACCGCACCGGACAGCACCGTGAAGAACCCTGAAAAAAACGAGGAGATAGTATGATCCCCCAGCCCCGGCGTTCTTACAACGCCTCCACGGAACTCCGCTCGGACTTCCCGGCCTCCCCCCGTGACGCGGGTGGGCCGGCGGGGCAGGGGAAGGCCGGTTTCCCCCTGTGTGCACCCCAGCCCCCCTACCCACGTCGAAATCCGGGGCCACCCAGCACGGCGCGCCCAAAAACAATGTAGACGGCAACACAGACAGCGGACACCCACTACCACCACCGCTCATTTCTGAAATATGAATACTGTACAGATTGGTACCCCATTTTTTATATACATGCTGGGTCAGGATTGTTTTACATCGATCAGTTCGGTGCGAAATCGGAAATCGGTGTACGCACATTCCTCGCCATGGCTTGATTATGATGAGTTTACTAAGTTAAAGCCCCTCTAAATTAATATTTAAAAATCTTGCCAATTCAGATGCTTCATTTTCCAAAATCTCTGAAGATCTTGGTTGTTCCACGGGTGTTAGTGGAATTTCTCGTTGTGAACTGCGACTTTTTACCCGTAAACAGCGCTACGTACATACAGCATACGTATATAATACCTGGTATAATATCATATGTATGACAGGCATAGTTGTCCAGGGTGTGCAGGTACCCGGAACTATTTTCCTGGGTTCGTGTGCGTGAAAAAACGGGCGCGGACTACTCGTATGCGTACGAGAACCTCTGGGAAAAGTCCACGCACTGCTGTGTACCACACGCCATCAATCGACCAGCATGCAACCCCGGCATCGGTGTGTTTTTCATTAATATAAATACAAACTTAGTTGTTGAATCATCATACATAATTTTCTATTATTTAAATAGAAAACGTGATACTACTTCGAAACTGATTCCGGAGACAAAAATTTAACACCTTAAGAACAAACGCAAAAATCAAGACAAAAACGCAGATAAAATACTCGATGAGCTCAAGCCAAAACGACGGCGGCCGTTGGCTTCTTTCAAACGAGTTGGCAAGAGTATCATTTCATACCATTAAATGTATAGAAATTCAAAAAAAGTGTAGCCCAACCCATGGCCAAAATCACTACGAGCGATTCTGACTCGATCAAGTCTGGTAGGAACTTTTTCTCAGCAAGAGGGTGGTGTTGAGTAAACACCAGGTGTTGTTCAGGGAGGACTCAAGGTAGAGTGGCCTCCAGATGATCCGATCCCAAAAGTTTAAGAAAGCGAAGCGAAGCGGTGCTTACGAGCGCTCACCGCGGATGCGGCGGGCAAGCTGGATGTCCTTGGGCATGATGGTCACGCGCTTGGCGTGGATGGCGCACAAGTTGGTGTCCTCGAACAGACCCACCAGGTAGGCCTCAGCGGCCTCCTGCAGGGCAAGCACGGCAGACCCCTGGAAGCGGAGGTCGCTCTTGAAGTCCTGGGCGATCTCACGCACCAGGCGCTGGAAGGGGAGCTTGCGGATCAGCAGCTCCGTCGACTTCTGGTAGCGGCGGATCTCGCGCAGGGCCACGGTGCCGGGCCTGTAGCGGTGGGGCTTCTTCACGCCGCCGGTAGCCGGGGCAGACTTACGGGCGGCCTTGGTGGCCAGCTGCTTGCGGGGGGCCTTGCCTCCGGTGGACTTACGGGCGGTCTGCTTCGTGCGAGCCATGTTGCTTAGAGTTTGAGAAGGTTGAGAGAGGGAGAGTGAGCTCGAGAGCGGAGTGTGCAGGTTGGCGCCAAGCAGAGCAGCAGCGCTTGAGCGCAAAAAGCACAGAGTTCGGCGAAATATATGCCGGTTGGTGGGTGATTGATGTGATTGGCTAAAACATATATTTTGAATTTGTTTGCAAGTTGAAGCGGTAACGCGGAGTTGTAGCGTTATTTGGAAACCCCGGCGAACCTGCGTGTGCCGGCGACCGACGAGCCGCCCTCCTCACCACTTCTCAGAAGACCCGTGATCAACCCCTAGCAGCAACCATGCCGACCTACAATGAGGTTAGTTGGAGGCTTCTCCGTGTGTTCTCGCGGCGATGCCTGAAAGTGTTGGTGTCGTTCTACACCTGCTGGTTTTTCGTGCTTGACGATTTGTGATGTGCTCACCATGAAATGGGATCTTTTTCGCCTCTCTTCGCTTTCTTCGAGTATGAGTACGAGTACATCGTACGACTTTAGAGGTGGTAGGGCGCCCAGATCGTGGCTAGGACTTGAGCGCGTGTTGGCCGCAGGATCTTACTGCTCCCTCCTGCCCAATCCCTGAACCACGACAGATGGTGTTCGAGGCTATCAAGGCTCTGAAGGAGCGCAACGGCTCCAGCATCCAGGCGATCAAGAAGCACATCACTTCGAGCCACCCCACCCTCAACTTCACGCCGCACCAGATGCGCAGCGCCCTCAAGAAGGGAACCGAGGCCGGAAAATTCGTCAAGGTAAGGCGACGACCGACAACCCAGCGGAGTCTCTGTTGGCTTTGTAGCTCTTGCCTCTCTTCCTGTCGTTGGGCAGTGCCGCGTGGCAGAGATTCACAGCTGTGCAGTACGTGGTTCGTAGCAGTTCCCCGGCTGACCATTTCGCCCGAGTTTTGAGCTTCAAGGTTTGACCTGTGAGCAGCTGCCGTTGGGATGCGCCCTTTTATCTTTGTTTCAGAGTATCGTCATTTAATTTTTGTATTTGTATTTGAAATCTCGCTCTTTCTTTTCCTCTCTCGGTACTTTCCTCTCTCGCACCCAGGTGAAGAGCTCCTACAAGCTCAGCGCAGAGGCGAAGAAGCCCCCCCCCAAGAAGAAGGTCGTCAAGAAGGTGGTGAAGAAGGTCGTTAAGAAGAAGAAGCCCGCGAAGAAGAAAGTGCTGAAGAAGACCAAGGTCGTGAAGAAGAAGCCCGCCGCCAAGAAGGCCACCACCCCCAAGAAGGCCGCGAAGTCAGCCACCGCCAAAAAGCCGGCGGCCAAGAAGAAGACCGTGACCAAGAAGCCCGCTTCCAAGGACGCCCCGAAGAAGAAGGCTGCCCCCAAGAAGAAGGCCGCCCCTAAGAAGCCCGCCGCCGCCGCCAAGGCCTAAGGCTTGGACCAACTACTCCAGCACGGGCCGCCCACCCTCGGTGGGTCCCCGTCTCCAACAAACTTGGTGTTTACTCAACACCACCCATTCGTGAAAGCAAAGTTGCCGACTCTTTTTGTTTTGTTTTGAATTGTACCGGTATCTTCGAGCGGTGTTTTTTTGTTTTGATATTTACCCCTCCTCGCCCTTTCTTCGAGCTCTATCTTTTCCTCGCGTAGATTACCGATTAGACCGATGCATCATAGTTAGTTAGCATCGGTAGAGCGCTTACACCAGTGCTTCGCACGACTACTGATGCTGTCATTGTCGATATCTGTATCGTAGTCCAGCCAAGCCCTTCGTTCACGTGCCGTTTTTTGTTGTTGCTTTTTTGGCTACTACAGCAGTAGTAGGCCTCGGTGTTGGGAGTATTTTTTTCATATGGTGTTTTTGTATCTGCCTCCTCTTTCCTCGTGTACGAGTACGAGGCATCACGAGCGCGTAGGTAAGGAGCGATCTTTTGCGAGCTGTACTGCTGTTGCTGTACGCTGCTGTACTGTGGTAGCGTACGACGCCATCTTGACGTGGCAGCTGATGCCTCGACGTACTACCGACAGCCGACGATACTGCAGCAGTGTACCCTCATCCACATCCATGCAGTGTGATATGTACAGGTACGAGTACAACATTTAAATCTTTTACCTTATACTCGTACGTATATACTGCCTGGTTTATCTTGCTTTTGCGCCTGCTCTTTTTTGTGACTCGACCTTATTATCATCTCTGGTACTCGGTACCTTTTCACCTCTGGTTGCTGGCTCAGCTGCGCCAGCGCGAGTCGAGTCGATCTCTTCCTAAAATAGGAGAGCGGATCATATCTACCGTTGTTTATGCTGCTGCGGATATCTCCTGGCACAGGAATAGCCCCACATTCCGTTCCTCATATCCTCACCACTTACAACTTATTACTTATTGCCACCGACTCGTCCGAAGTTATCGTGATGCTGCTTACATCATATTCAACCGACCGTCGCGTGTACGTTTGTCGTCGGCAAGGGCATGATAACTGCTTACCAGGTATAATTGTTTTTGATGCGGGCCTCGTTACCAGATAATTCCCGCTCGTCGCTATTCTGTTCGCGCTTGTTTTCAGTTTCTTTACCACTCCTGGTACTCGTATCATATGTACAGCAGCAGTAGTGGGGCCTACCAGGTATATATCAGGCGACACCGTGCCAAGACATTTTGACCGCCTTATTCGTATTTTGACCGTCTTATCTCGAGTGGTCGCCTTATTCGCATAGGCAGTTGTACTCAGACTTACAGTCGTGCCAGCCGATTTGACCGCCTTATCTCGAGTGGCCGCCTTATTATATAGACCCCACTACTGCTGCTGTACGTACTGCTTGCTTGCTGCTGTGCTGCTGTTTGAAGCCTATGATACCGTGTACCTGGTAGTGTTTCAGCTGCAGTTGTCGTCGCAGCGTTGGGGTAGACCTCACTTTTCATTTAATCCTTGATTGATGTACGTATACTATTACGGGGGACTATAGTTAATACCGGTAGGACCTACTGTAGACACAATAGGACCTACTGTAGACACCAAAATCTGTATATTTTCCTATTTTTGCTGACAATATTTGGTCCATACCCCAGTCTGACAAAACATATAAGCTACTTTCAGACGTTTTGCGGCGTATCTTGTGCTGTTTCATGTTTTTTTAGACCCCGTTTTTTTCATCGTATTCGTGGATATCACTGGAACTCCAAAAACCGAGCTTTGGAGCAAAAAAATCACACCACCCCCTCGCTCGAGCCACCTCGCCAACCAGCAAACGGAGCTCGCGCGCGGCAATCGCCGGTTGGAGTACTTCCCACATTGTGTTCGAGATGCCAGTTTCTGGAGCTGCTCCCGAGAAGGTGCCACGCAATAATCTGGACGAAAAAATGAGACAGCGTTTGATCGAGCACCTCCTTTCCGGCAGTACTGCAGGGAAACTTGGGCGGGGCGACATCCTGAACGCAGCGAAGAAGTTCAAGTGTTCCCGCTACCAGGTCATGGGAGTGTGGAATCGCTTCGAGCAGCAGAAGGCCGACGGTGTGACAGACATCAATCTGCGCAACAACCGTGGTGGAAACTCAGGTAGGAAACGCATCGACGTCGAGAAATACAAGGATGAACTGAAGGACATACCGCTGAAAAACCGCACCACCCAGAGGGCTGTTGCAAACCAACTGGGCCTCTCCCAACAAACCCTTCGCAACAACCTTAAGCACCTGGGGATGCGTGCGGCGTCTCGATTCCTCAAGCCGCTTCTCACGGAAGAGGGCAAGAAGAAGAGGGTGGATTGGACCCTGCGTTGGGTGCGTGACCGCCATGGTGGTGCTCGTGTCTTCGACACGATGGACAACGTGGTCATGGTGGACGAGAAATGGTTTTTCATCAAAAAGAATGGTCAGCGATACTACCTCGGTGAAGGCGAAGATCTGCCGGCCGAGAGGGTGCAACACAAGTCGCACATCAAGAAGGTGATGTTCCTGGCGGTCGTCGGGCGACCGCGCAGGGACACGGTGAACAACAGGACCTTCGACGGGAAGATCGGCATCTTCCCGTTCACCAGGATGGCGCCGGCCCGACGCAACAGCAGGAACAGGGCTGCGGGGACGATGGTGACACACATGGTGGAGGTGACGAAGCAGGTTTATAAGGAGAAGATTCTGGAGGATGTTTTCCCTGCCATCAAGGCTGCGTGGCCGGGTGGGCCGGGGGACGTCCTCGTCCAGCAGGACAATGCTCCGGCACACAGGATCGTCGACGACCCGGACATTGTGGCGGCGGGTACTGCTGACGGGTGGAACATTCGGCTCATCAACCAGCCGCCCAACAGCCCCGACACGAACATCCTGGACTTGGGGTTTTTCAACTCCATCCAGTCCCTCCAGGATCG
>JAYJME010002462.1:0-13659 GCA_036873775.1 Costaria costata | reverse complement strand
TACACCTCCCCCCGCCCGACACTGGGGTTTGCTGCATACTTGACTGCTACTGCTGCCGTGGCTGCTGAGGTTCACACCCGCCTCGCGGCTGCTGCGGTGGTCCTGATAATCCCCCTGACGCCCTAGATTGCGCGTTAAAAACAAAAGGCTGGCGGTGACCCCCTCCCCCCTACCTGCCTCCTGCTGGTACGAACTCCACCGATCCAAAAATTGGGCCCCCCGAAATTCGGCGGGGCGGAAAAAATTATTTTTGTTGAGCGGGGGAAGGAAGCGGTGTGCGGGATGGTCTTTCTCACGGTCTCTATTCAGTCCGACCCCTCGACCACGGCTATTAATTAAAAAACGTGACAGCATGATGAAAGTTGGTTGATCCAACGTCGACTGCGCCTACTTGTATTAGTCTACAAAGGTTATAAAACATGACAACCTGAAAGTAGGTGGATCCAGCATCGATTGTGCGGGATAATCGACGTCGGATCACACCCCTATTACACAACAAGCACTTATTTACACACACAAAACACGCACAAAACGCCGTATCTCGCCAGTCCCACACGCCACCACTCCGACTGTAAACAGGCGATTGTCTTAATTGACAATTGCCTTTCCGATGAGAAAGAAGATCGATAATACGATCTCTTGTTTTTTAAGGCCACGCAGGATCTTATCCGCCCCCCGTCCCCGGGTTTCCGGCTAACTCTAATATCTAGATGTTTCATTGGAATAGAACCACCCCCCCCCCGAGGTTTTAGCACGCTGCGTTTGGACCTTCGGCTGGTTCGTGCCTTAGCAGAGCGCGGGTGTTGGGTACTCGTGTCTCCTCTACAGCAAGCAGCTTGTGGTTCTCTGCAGATTGCCCGTCCGCGCGTTCTCAACGGAGGTCTATACCTCGACCTTGGGCCGCTGCAGTGTGTGGTCGAAATTGGACGGAGTTCGCAAGACTCAAAATTCGACAAACAATCGACCCCTAGCTGAACGTTTGCACCTCACTTGCGGACAGCTACAACTCCTCACAAACCACCACAGCCCGTGAAATTGAGTCACGCTCTGTATGGGGTGTGTGAGGGCGTCGAGTGCACCGGGTAGCAGCCGTAGGCAGCCACAAACGACTCGCGAGGTGACTTCGTGAAGTTATACGAAGTAGTTGCCAGCCAGCATGTAATCACCACAAAGTCCAAAACAAGTTGCAAATTCGACGATTTGGATTTTTGCGCGCTAAAGTACGTGTGATAGTACCATGGGTACAACACGTATGAAAAAACGGCTTTAACCGAAAGTTAGCTGTGGTTTTCGCGGATCGTTTAAAGTATATTAACAACATGGCGTACCCGACAAAAAGTGCAGACGGGCGCGTTCCGTTCCCGTTTGAGGTAGGCAAGTATTAGTATAATTGTGTTTGCCATCCGGCAATGTATAGTACTACAGTGTGAGTGAGTGTCAATAACCAAAAATATGATGAACTTTAGCAGAGGAAGATCAAACCCACGAAACAATGTATCCAGCAACCAAAACTACGAAAACCAGATGTATCTCCCTTTCGCCCTGGCACTGCCGCCTGCAACCGCAGGGGCCAAGCCCTCCCCCCCAAACACTTCCGAAGAAGCATCGAACGACAACCCGCTGTCCATGTAATAAATGGCTTGTTTGAAACTGCTGTGCCACGCGTATGTTGCAACTCACAGAAGGCTATGATATGCGACATTGCTGCTTGATACTGCTCGGTCGTATTGTACCAAGGAAAGCATCCCCACCGTCTCGCTCTCTCCGTAGCTCTGCCCTCTTCGCTCCCCACCTCCCCCCCAAACACTCTATCTCCTACCCCTGACCTTTCCACCTCCAACCGCAAGGGACAAGTTCTCTTCTCAAGTATTGGGCTACACAAAGAGCATAACAGGGCAAAACAACTCTGGATTCTTGTGTATTTGCATCAGTTGTTTTAGTCCGCAAATAGAGGATCTTGTGCTTGTAAAACGTTTAACTTTGTTTCCAAGTAGTTTGTATTTTTTTGGCGAAACGCCTGCTCGAGCGTACCTGGCAATATGTTCAGTAGGGTTCCTGCTTGGCGTACTTTCTATCTTTCCTGAGGAACCCTGAGGTATTTTTTCACTCCAGAGCTATTGGAACCTGGCCTGTGCCCACGGACTTGATTTGTAACGACGAGTTAATGTGAGAACAACAACAACTTCCCTCACGAGTCAAGACTTAGACTACAGTACAGTAGGTTCTATAAATAGCGATTGTAGGTATCGATCCCACAACGAGTAAACGAAATCAACACCAGCCTTGACAGGGTCGTAAAGCAGACGATATGTCGTAGAACATTTGGTTGTCGGGCGGAGATGCCTCTCTGCCATGTAGTGTCATAGGGTATTCCTATTCGGAGCTATAGGTATACTGGTATGAAACAGGAACATTACAGTCGTCTGGTAGGTGATGGAATGTGTCATGTCAAGGCCATCTATCCTTTTGATAGTAGATCGGGATAATACATGGTGACGCTCCGAAGGCGGAGTACTGTATCCCGTCACCCATCCCCCGATCGTCAGTCTGTTACTTTAGGGCACTTAGAGACTGTACTTTGGTGTTCTTGCTGTTATATTATCATCTGATATTTATGTTCTATCGGCCTTCCTCTTGGTCGAGAGCTGTGAGCCAACGGAGAGATGAACGGATAGAGCACCACGAACCATGAGGAGAGTTTTCGTAGGCCGTTTTCTATTGGTATACCGCAAGTACGCACCCGTCCTCGAGCTCCCACTATCGTGAGCTCCATCATAGGGTTTTCACTCTTGCCGTGAGGCGTATAAGCCTCATTATTACGATGTGGGGGGGAACCTTTAGCCTTAGTTTGTTTCGAATGGCCACATCTTCGACCTCCTATCCAATTTCTGGATGTTTTGTTGACATTCTTTGAATGTCGTGTAATCTGCATCTACGACGGTTCAGGGTAGGCTAATGGAATGGAATGTCATACTCTATTATTGTTCATAGCTATATCTATATATATATTGTGTGTACCGGTATGAAACAGGAACATTACAGTCGTCTGGAATGTGCCATGTCAAGGCCAACGTATGGAACTCCCAGCTCAACCGTTTGAAAAAACAGCCCTTTTTCTGTACATCCTCACTCGTAGCTCCCTCGCCAGATGGGAGAACAGGAGAGGACAGAGGATAATAGCAGATATCACCCTAATATTGACAACTTGCCATGAAATCGGTGAGAGAGTGTCCCCCCTGTCTCGGCTGTTCTTCCAACCCCAGGCGCGTCGCGATCGCTTAAGTTTACGTTGTGAATTGTCGGATTGAGCAAGCGCACAGTCAAAGCAACACATTTCGTGCCCGCAGTTTTCTGATTGGTCAATTTTAATAATAAATTAGGCTCACGCTATAAGCGCCCAATACTGGTGTCCTACACGAATGTGCGTGTCTGCGTACGAGACCGATTAGGAAGATGATTACTTTTAAATCCTCAATTCTAGAAGAGTGGAAGTAACGAGGATTTTCCCGCCCTTGTGAACGGCGGAAACCTCTCCTCATAATTGCATTAGGCGACAAACTAACCCCACACGGAATCCACACGGTCCTCACACACCACACACCACACACCGTAGCACACCCAAACACACCCAATAATGCGAGCGCGAGGGGAGCAAGGTCTTACCACTCCGGGGGACAGGAGAAGTAGCGGTTGGGCTGTACTGTTGTACTCCGAGAGAAAGGAGAAATTTCGGTTGGGGTGTCTCGAAACGGACCTCCAGCAGCGCAGCAGCAGCAGCACCAGCACCAGCACCAGCAGCAATAGCACACAGTGCTTCTTAGTCGTGGGCAACCTTGCAAGACATACTCTGGATCCCACACTCCCACCACACCTCACATTGTTTTCGCAGCCTTTCCGCCCCGTATGGGCGAAAACACAACATATACTGTAGTATCCCCCTGCCACTCCCGAGGAGAGCTTGTTTCATTGGCTTGTTTCACCCACCAGTCCAAGAGCCCTGCTACGGCAGGGGGGTCGCGTTTATGTCCGTATTTTCAGCCAACCAGGGCCATTCGGCGGAGTTACTACAGGTACCACCCTATATCTTTGCTGCCTTAACCCCAAAAAAGTATCCCACACTATTTCCAAGTAGTTTTGTCCCCAAAACCCGTTTCCGGGTCTAAAGGGATTAAAGTTGAGCCTTTATGCTTTGAGGTTCCGCGACATGCACCCCCGTGGGATTGTTCTGATTTTACGCTACGCCAAAAAAACAGGTATATGTCTTATGTTGGGTTGCGTGCAGAGCCACTCGCCCGAGTGCCCAAAACGCGGCAGTGAAAATGGGGGGTAGCCCCGCTCCTGTAAAAAAAAAACGTAATGTTGTTCGACACCCACCCTAGGCCGTGGGAGTGTTCACCAGGTGGCACATTCAGATTGTGCGAAAATGCGTTATTGGGTGCGGTTAACAGCTCCTTAAGTGAGGAGCCTCAGCCAAATTCGGGTCCACCCCTTTCGTAGCATGTGTCTATAGTAGACTCGCAACACGAACATCAACCCCGGAGTATAGATGCATGGATTTTGTTCCCAATCGGGATTCAATTGTCTTGATACTCCGGGGACCCGTGTTGAAAACCAGCGATAATCGCAGAGCCACAGCTACTTGGCAATGCTTCATATCAGGATATTGGTCTGTCAGGCAATGCTGGGTAAACCATGCCCCCCAGATCCATGCTACGATAGGGGTGTTGTTCCATGATGTTATTTTTCTGAGGCTCTTCGCTTTAGGAGCTCCATATAACACCCGAAAACTGTCTTTGAGTAAACTGGAAGAGCAGCCCGATGAGCAAACCCATGGACTAAGCATCTAGAAAACATACCGCTAAACAAGATTGCCATTCGGGCTATTTTGGGTTAAGGATCCCCGTTATCCAGAAACAAAAAAAGCCAAAAAGTACAACCTCTATCGTAGCACGCGTCCCCACAGCTATTATCTCATGGCGTCATTCCTGACCAAAAGACCGCCGTCGCCTTCCCAGTGCGTACCGCCGCTAGAAATCACATAATAAGAACCTGACCTGCTCAGGTTGATTTAATCGTGCAGGTGCCCTGGGCCGAGCGTGTGAAAAGCTCTCGCTAAAGGCCACGGCCTTTCAACCCGGCTGCACAGTGCCCTCCCTCTAAACCACCAGCGGAGCCAAAACCAAAACCAGGGAGGAGAGGCAGAAAAACCAAGCCGACAGCCCCCTTTACCTTCTCTGTGGCCTGCTATCCAGGCTGTCGTTGGAGGTAATCATTGACCTCCTCCGGCCGCCCCAGTTCTCGTAGGCACCGACTCAGCCACTCGAACGTAGTTGCAGCGCGCGCGTCATCACGGTCGACCTTCACATTCTCGATCTCGAGAGATCGCTTCAGTAGCACCTCCGCCTCCCCCGCCCGTCCTGCCTCAGCAACGCACCTACCCAACCAAAACAAGATCCTGGGATTGGAACGATCGCTAGGGCCGAGTTTCTTTTCGTCGATGTCCAGCGAACGTCTTAAAAACGCCTCCGCATCCGACTGCCGGCCGGCCTCTAGATTGCACCTTCCCAGCCAAAACAATGTCCCGGGATCTTCCTCAATGGTAGGGTCAAGCTGCTCGCCGTCGATTTCTAACACCCGCTTCAAAACCTCCTCCGCTTGCCCAGGCCGTCCTGCCTCGACCAGGCACCTACCAAACCAAAACAGTGTGGTGGGGTCGGTCACATCGCTGGAGCCGAGTTCCTTCCCCTCAATTTCCACTGCTCGCTTCAACAGTTCTTCCGCTTCCGTCGCCCGCCCATTCAATAGTATACATTTACCCAGCCAAAACAATGTGATGGGGTCGGATTCCTCGTCAGGGTCAAGGTTGGCCTCCTCAATCTCCATCCCCCGCTTCAATAAAGGCTCCGCCTGACCCGGTCGGCATCGTCTAAGAGGCAAGTACCGAGCCAAAACAACCTGAGGGCAACTGCCCCGTCGTAAGGGCCAAGCTCCCTCTCAGTGATATCCAGCGCCCGCCTGCAGAACGCCTCCGCCTCCCTCATCCGTCCCGCTTCCATGACGCATTTGGCGAGCGAGTCCAGCGTATCCGCCAGAGACAGATCGTCGAGGCCAAGGTTCGTCTCTTTTACCTCCAGTTCTCGCTTAAAAAAAACCTCCGTGTCCTGCGCCCGTCCCATGCTCCGAACGCATTGACCCAGCCGGTTCAGCGTAGCGGCAAGGGAAAAATCATCGGACCCTAGCTTCGCCTCTTTTATCACCAGTTCACGCTTTATGAGACCCTCCTCCTCCTCTAGCCGTCCCATCTCCCGAGCACACCTGCCCATCTGGCCGAGCGTAGATGCAACGCACAAATCGTCAGCGCCGAACTCTGCCTCCTCTATCTCGAGCTCGCGCATATACAGTTCATTCGCCTCATCCGGCCGGCCGGCCGCAAGACGGAACCCGCCAAGCCAACATAGCGTATATGCGACTTCTGACAAGTCGTGGGGACCCATCTTCGCGTCCCTGATCACCAGTTCTCGCTTCATGAACTCCTCCGCCTCCTCCGCCCGTCCTAAGTGGTGAACGCAACGGCCTAGCCAACGCAATACAGCGGCAACCGACAAGTCATCGGACCCTAGATGCCTCTCTCGTATCTCAAGCTCCCGCTTCATGTAACCCTCTGCCTCATCGGGTCGCTCCTCGTCCAGAAGGAACGGGCCGAGCCAACCGAGTACAACGGCGACAGACAACTCGTCGGGAACCACCCTCGCTTCAGCCATCGCTAGCGCCCTCTTGAAGAAGACCTCCGCTTGGGCCGCCCGTCCCATCCTACTACTGCAATCTCCCAGCCGAACCAGTGCTTGCACAACGCCCACTTCATCTGACTCAACTTTCTGGTCCTTAATCTCCAGGGCTCTCTTCAAGAAACCTTGCGCCTCCTCCAACCGCCCTACCTCTAATAGGCACTCGCCCATGTAGGACAGAGCGGGTTCAACTACCAAGGCGTCTGGTTCCAGCATTTCCTCCATGATACCAATCGCTCTGTTGAAAAACAAGTCGGCCTCACCCGGCTGTCCCTCGTCCCTAGCGCTACGGCCGAGAGAAACAAACGTGACGGCAATTGAAAAATCACCCGATCCAATTGTGGACGGCTGGATCTCAAGCACTCGCTTCACGAACGCCATTCCCTCAGCTTGCCGCCCCGACTTTAGAGCAATCCCGCCCAGGAAGCTGAGCGTTTCCACAATGGACAAGTCGTCGGCGCGAACTTCCCCCGTCTGGATGTTGAGAACACGCTTGAAAATGTCTTCAGCCTCGACCAGCCGTCCAGCGTTTAGGAGGCATTGGCCAAGCGACCTCAGCATAACGGCGATGGACAAATGGTCCGGGCCGAGTTCCGTTTCTTCGATATCCAGGGCTCTGGAAAATAACACCTCGGCCTCCCCTGTCCGCCCGGCGTCTGAAGCACAGCCCCCTAGCCAACACAGTGGTAGAGCAACAGATAAATCCTTACGTCCATGCTTTGCCTGCAGGGTCTCCACGTCACGCGTGAAATAAGCTTCCGCTTCCTCTAACCGTCCCGCCTCCTTAACGCACCGGCCCAACCTAAATAGCGTGTTCGCAACGGACAACTCGTCGGGGTCACTTTCCGCCTCCTTGATCATAAGGACACGTTTAAACATGCCCTCTGCCTCGCCGAGCCGCCCTGCACGCTGAATGCATTGCGCTAGGCGGCTCAGTGTGAGTGCCACGGACAAGTGGTCCGGTCCAAGTGCCGTTTCTTCGATCTCCAGCGCTTGAGAAAATACCTCCTCCGCTTCTCCTGGCCGTCCGGCATCTAAGGCACAGTCCCCTAGCCAAAACAGCGGTAGAGCAATAGATAAGTCCTTACACCCATGCTTTGCCTGCAGGATCTCCACGTTACGCTTGAAGAAAGGCTCCGCCTCTGCCGGCCGTCCTGCGGTCTTAACGCACCGGCCGAGGGAAAACAGCGTGTCGGCAATTAACAAGTCGTCGGACCCCGCTCGCGCCTCCAAGATCCCCAGCTGACGCTTGAAAAACCCCTCGGCCTCATCCAACCGTCCTTCCAATTCAACGCACGTCCCCAGCATTTTGAGCGTTGATGTAACGAGTAGATCGTCGGGGTAGGGCTCGGAAAATATAATTTTGAGGGCACGCTCGAAGATACCCTCCGCCTCTCCCGGCCGTCCCGCGCCGAGAACGGAATGGCCCAGCCACATCAACGTGTCGGCAAGGGAAGAGTGGTCGGACCCAAAGAGTGCTTCTAGGATCCCCAGCGCCCTCCTGAAGAGAGCCTCCGCCTCGCAAGGTCGTGCAGCCTTAATAACGCTTTCGCCCAGCGCCATGAGCGTGTCAGCAATCGACAAGTCGTCAAGCCCAAGCTTCGTTTCCTTGATCTCGAGACCTCGCTTGAAGAAAGGCTCTGCTGCTCCATAACGTCCCGATTGCAAAATACAAAGGCCTATCCCGTGCAGCGTGGTTGCCACCGCCAAATCGTGGGAGCCAAGCTGGACCTGTTTTATCTCTAACTCTCGCTTGAACAAACCCTCGGCCTCTCCCAGCTGTCCCAACTCTCGAAGGCAATGACCGAGCCAGTGTAAGGTAGCGGCAGTAGACAAACCATCGTGTCCTAGTTCTGATTCCCTAATCTCGAGCTCTCGCGTCAGGAACTCCCTTGCCTCCTCCCGCCGCCCCGCCTTAAGATGGGACGGCCCAAGCCAGCTGATGGCACTGGCAACGAACAAGTCGTCGGGCACCATCTTGGACTGCCGGATAGCTAGCCCCCGCCTTGAAAACGCCTCCGCCTCTTCCGACCGTCCGCTTGAATCGCCAAGGCAATGTCCTAGCCACAGCAGCGTGCGGGAAATGGAAAGGTCATCGGACCCAAGCCGCACCTCTCTGATCTCAAGCTCTCGCCTCAGGACGCCCTCCGCTTCCTCCAGCCGCCCAGCGTGTACAAGAAACGGCCCAACCCAGCTGAGCGCGTCGGCAACCGAAAGATCATCGGTTGCCCCCTGCGATTTTCTGATGGCTAGGGCACGCGAGAAGAACACCCCCGCCTCCTCCGCCCGCCCGTCGGTGCAAAGGCTGTGACCCAGCCAAAACAGGGTGTTCGCACATGAGAAGAGTTTGGTCTCCAATTTCCGGTCTCTGATCTCTAGCTCTCGCTTAAATATTACCGCCCCCTCCCCTGGTTTTTTTGCTTCTAAAGCACTACGCCCCAGCCAAAACAACGCGGTGGCAACAGACAAGTCGTCCGTTCCGGGCTTCCCGTCCCTTATGGCCAGCGACTGCGTGAAGAAGCCCTCGGCGATGACTTGCCGCCCCGGATCCCGAGCGCATAAACCTAGCTCAGCGAGTATGGTTGCAACGGATTTGTCGTCAGCGTCAAGCTCCGCCTTCTTCGTCGCCAAATCAACCGTCCACAAGCCTTGGGCCTCCTTGCGTCGTCGCCGCTTTCGCATACCATGCGCGTGCGTAAACAGAGCTTTTGCAACAGACAAGTTGTCGGGGACAAACCTCATCCGTTCGAGCGTTAACGCTCGTGGCCTTGTAGAACACGCCCCCCCCGGCATGCCAGACAGTCGACTGCACCCATCCGACCACCACAGTGTTGACAAGGCCTGCGAGCCAGTCCCTGGACCGGAGTTGTCGTGGACGTTCAGTGAATGCCAAAGGTGGTTCGCTGCATCATATCTGCGCCGAGCCACGTGTAAACAGGCGCCGTACGCGACAAACGCTGCGGCAAAGTGAGCATTGGTACTATCGTCGATAAAAAGTATTGACTGGCGACCCGCATTCACTATGCTTGAGATGCAACCTTGTCGCCGCAGACGCTGACCAATAAACCCAATGGCCATCATCTCAAGCAAAGGGCTATCTGTCCATCTCGCGGAGAACTCCTCGAACAGCGTTCGCACGGTGGGGGCTTCATTTTCTGCGTAGTCTTCCGTCTCTTGTTGATCGCCAATCCACAGGAGGAGCCGGCCCATCTTCGACTGGTCTGCCGCAGTCATGGGTAACGTCAGGGATTCGTACCTGGTTAATCTCTGTCGGCCATAGCATTCGATACCTTCTAACGTACGCCACAGCTCGGCCAAGTTACACACGTCCATATCGCATTCCACGTTGAAGCTGACCAGCCTGGAGATCCACTGGCGGATGCCCATTTGTCGGCTGCGGGCCGACTCCTGCTGATAGCTCCTTGGGAAATTTGCTTGCATGTCGCGAATGGGATACAGCGCAGGAGCCGACATCGTCGTGACGGCCAGCTCCTGCGTGGTTTCCGTCGCGGTCTTCCAACCCATCTGGTGCGCCGCTTGCAATGCGTGCTCCGTCATCAAATAATCCTGATAGGCATAGGAGACACGGGGCGAGGGTACGACTCCGCACGATAAATTGTTGGGTCGGTACTATGCGAGGTTGTACTCCACACTAACCCTTCGAGTTCGGTGCAGAAGGGTAGCCCAGAAAAAGGTTGCTGGTTAGGCCAGAAGTAATAACCAAGTAAATACACAAAAATAATCGTGATAAGTGAAGGCCCAGCGGGATACATCAGTATTGGACATGATACAGGGGCATGTACTATATCTACGCCGGTTGTCGGTGGGAGGGTAATGTCTAATGTGAATTTCCGCCTTGCCAACGTTTCATGCGACGCCTATAACACAAGGCGGTACACTGATAAATGCATAGCCACGTTGTACGAAACGGTGGTCACTTAACGCATCTCACGCTCCGCACATGAGACGGAGTCAAACAATTTTCACAAAAAACACTTTTTTCTGGAACCACAACTACAAGAGTCCCCCGACGAACAACCCCGCACACAAGTACAACTCCAGATGTGAAGGTATTGCGGCGGTTCTTCAGGAGAGGACCCCTCGCCAGTCGGCCGGTCTGAACCAAGAAGTACCCCCTTAACCGTAGAATGTACGCAGTTGAATCGCAGCCGAATCATCAGATTCACTCATAGGGTTCTATCGCCATTGGAATCGAAAACTACTGGAGTTGCGACTGGTTTGCAATTTTCGTTTCTCAGCGGCGATAGCGGGCCGGCACTGATCGGCAGCACTCACAAAAAAAAGAGGCCCTTCTCAAATGAGGACTCCTGCAGGTTTATTGGCTAGTCTCCTGTATTCCTACAGTAGCACCAGAAGCAGTTTCTCTCCGCAGCTACAGAAGCGGCCGGCAGCAGCAGCACCGACCGAGTTGCCGTGAGGCCTACGGCTGGCTCAAGATGGCAGCGCGCAGCAGCGAGTGGCACAGACTGCAGCCGCAGCAGCCACACGAAGCAACAACGGAAAATATACTGCGGAAAATATCTGCGTCACGCGTTCACGAACCACGCCCGATGTTTAAAGCTGGTTTCCTGCATGTATGTGTTGAATGTATGCTGCAATATACCAAGTCTTCCCGATGAAAGTAGCAAAACACACGTTGCCGACGGCACGTTAAGTACACCCGAAATCAGTTTTTGACTGAACTTCAAGAGCAGACCGATGAGAAACCCCATGGACTAGGCATTAAAGTAAATCATATTGCTCAACAAGAATGACGTTCCGACGATTTTGGGTTAAGGAGTCCCGTCATTCAGAAACAAAAAAGCCAAAAAGTGCAACCTCTATCGTAGCACGCGTCAAAGACAAGGCAATCTGACGGCCGTCGGTGATGGGCGCTTGCATGAAAGCTGTTCCACTGCATCTCTGTACTTGTGTCGGCCGTGACAGCAGAATCTGGCCTTTTCATGCCTCAAGGCAGGCCAAACTCCCATTGCTACGACCATTTGAACGAACTCCAAAACTAACCACCACGGGACAAGTGCGTCCGCCAAAGCCTAGGCCTAAATGTTCTGCTCTGTTAAGCGTCACTGCGAGGGGATCGCGCCGACGACATTGCGGATATTTGAACCGTATGTAAATTTTCAAGCTGCAGCCTTTTTAGGCGTTAGATCAGAGCACACGCGGCGTCCCATTTAGATGCTGCTGGCAGTGTCCATGACATTTCAGTATACGATTACCAGAGGGGGAGCGTCTACTTTGTAGAATCGAAATATTCTCTAAATATATGGCATTCTGGGAAGGAGAAGCAGACGGGGGGGGGGGGTTCTCGAAGGTTCATTTCTGCCGCCGTCGGCTGCCCGCCAGCAAGTATATACGCCGTCAACTATTAATAATACTTTCTTTGAATCAGCCATACCTTCGAGGGGGGGGGTCGGCAGTACTAGTAGCTCTCCAGCCGAATCCCGGTGCGGTAATGGGCTTGGGGCGCTTGTGGTGGCTTCAGCCCCGTCGTGGCGCGATCGCGGTCGGCATTAAAATCCATGCATCGTAGTGAAAGTGTGTGTGTTATATCTACTCTACTACGGAGAAGCATGGTATGTATAATCATCAGAACCAAATATTATCAGATTAGCTAAAACAAATATGGGTGTACTGGTATAGTTTTTGTGCGTCCATGGTGGATTCCATGTATTATGCCTCCCCTCCCCCATAATAGCATACGAAGCAGACCAACAATGTGACAATGGCTGTTGCTTCTAGTCTTCTAGTTTTAAACCAGTCAGTGCTGCCACGCGAATGTTTTTGCTGGGCCAAAAAACACAGGCAGGATCAGCCTGGAAAACATCAAGAAGGTCGCCAACGAGTTCGGAGAAACGATAAGCGGTGAGGATCGATAATAAGCAATGGTCGAGCGTCAAAAGATGTAGAAGGAGAGCGGCGGGGGGGGGGGGGGGGAGCTGGGCGCATAGAGGCGAACGATACGTTTCAACTGCATGTACCCTCCTAAATAGTAGCAAAAGGTGCTATTGCTATCAACCATAGTAATGAGGACCAACTATGGTTGGTAAAAATAGGGAAAAATATAGTTTTTTTGTTACTTGTGGGAGGACCTGATTGCTGTAATCCCCCGGAATGATAATACGGGGGAACATATTACAGGTTGTATACTTCTAATATACTTCTAATACTGTATGGAGTTGAAAAATAAATAGGCGTGTTTCGATAGGGGTACGAGGTATGTACGTATGAAGCACTTTTCGATCACACTATTTAATACAGGGCTGACGGAGGCTACTCATCTGCGGGGCCTCCACGGCGGTGTCGTTGGAGGAGTCGTGGTTGTGTTCATACAATAAACGCTCGGAGTATTACACAAATCTT
This sequence comes from Costaria costata, assembly GCA_036873775.1. NCBI lineage: Eukaryota > Phaeophyceae > Laminariales > Agaraceae > Costaria > Costaria costata. The sequence continues at coordinate 493 of JAYJME010002462.1, read as the reverse complement.
GCAAAGAAGGGGTATCAACCGCTTAATTAAACTAGTCAAACTCACAGCTAGCTGTCGTATTTTAATAATTTTTCAAAGTAAGACCATGATGAGATACATAGACCGGCACGCAGTCCATCGGGTTGCACTTCTTTCATCTTCCCTAAAAACAAAAAGAGGAAAGATTTTTGGGTGTTAACTCTTTTACTACCGCCAAAAGTATCCCACACTATTTACAAGTAGTTTTGTCCCCAAAAAACGTATCCGGCTCTAAAGGGGTCGAGAGGTTTAAGCCAGGAGTCTCAGAAACAGTTTGGTGCACCCTGTACTCGTAGCATGCGTCTGCTAGGGGCATACAGAGTTGTATACGAGTTGGGCTTCTTTGTGTCCGTCGTGGGTTCTGTTTTATGCCCCCTCCCCCCCCCTCCTGCGCCTCGCCCAACCCCTCACGGCGAGTCGCGCGGGGGGCTAGCACTGTGTGCCGGGTCGGTGAAAACCCGGCGTGCTCCGTCCC
>JAYJME010002461.1:0-13659 GCA_036873775.1 Costaria costata | reverse complement strand
CTACTACTACTACTACTCCTACTACTACTACTACTACTACTACTACTACTACTACTACTACTACTACTACTACTACTGCTGTAATGGTAGACTCCTTCGTGTGGCTTTTCTGGCAAATACAACAGCTGCTGCAGCAGTATGACGCTGCTTCCAGTAGTTTCGTACGTCGCCAATATACAGGAACTTCATCTACTACACGCCTCATTTATCACAACCAAACAAAACAATCAATGCGAGCTCGAAGAAAGAGAGTGTGTGCCGCTGGAATTCATTCGCGTGCAGAGCAAGCCCGCTAAAATGGAGTGCTGCTGCTGTTAATTGTGAATACTCCTACTTCTTCTTTCTTCTCGGATTTCTTTTTGAGTGATCGGATGTCGAAGCCCATCGATGTTGCCCGTTGCGTTGCCTTGTTGATTGTCGGACGGAAAACAAAAAACATATAATACGCACTGAATGCTAAAAAACAATATTGGGTTTCAGCGGAAACATTGATGACGTCGAAACTTGACTGTTACCTTACCTGCCCCTCCTTGGTTGTTTGGGGGGGGTGATGATAGGCGTGGTGCCCGAAGTATGATACACGCTATACGTCGGACGAGACACGGGGTACAGCCTAACCCTACCTGCGCTGTTGCGGTCTGACAACACATACAGCAGTAGTAGTATTAATGCTTACTTGTACATATATATTACATGCACTGTAGACGATTTTGATAAGACAAAATTTATACTTTTTTTAAAATCATTTATTTGTGGCGTTTTGCTGTATCTGGGCCCCAGATATATCCAAAACCAGTCTCCTCACCGGAATGAAAGACACCGAAATAACGGGCCGTTGGATTAGATAATACTACCCTGTAATTGTTGTTGTTGTTCTCACATTAACTCATCGCCAAAATCAAGTCCGTGGTCACAGGACAGGCTCCAATAACTCTCGAGTGGAAGAATACCTCCGAAGAAAAATAGAAAATACAGACAGGAATAATACGCAATACCCCGACACCGCCTTATCAAGGGAATTACCCCGGTCGATATTTTATATTGTCCCGAGTACAACCACAATAACAATAAGAATCGACTCACACCCCTCCAACCCGGCTCACCATCCCAGCACAACAAAAACAAATACAACCCACCTGCACTGCTGGCAATCGTCAACCCTACTTGCTACCAAACATCAGGACTAACTATGGTCAAGTCTTGGGCTATGGGATCCGTGTTGGCGCTGGGCGCCTTGTCCACTGCCAGGTCAGTCTTTAGAGCCGGAAACGGTTTTTGGGGACAAAACTACTTGGAAATAGTGGGGGATTTGTTTTTGGGTAGTTGAAGGGTTAAGAGATAATTAACGCTGTCGACTGTCTCTCCAAGTTCTATCCCACAGCAGAGCAGTACATAATACTCGTACATGGCCCCTTTTATTCGAGCCGGAAACAGTTTTTGGGGACAAAACTACTTGTAAATAGTGTGGGATACATTTTTGCGGTATCTTACGTACCAGATATAGAGTAGTAACGCTCCTTTCACACGTAAGTGGCCGGGACCCCCCCGTTGCACAATGTGGGCGTAAAAAAATTGTTGTGGAGACGTTGCCACTACTATGTATGTAGTAAAACGCCACAAGGTGCCGACAAACCTGTATATATATCTGGTACGCCTCGTAATGGTGTACCAGTACGTATTACATAGTATTACGGGGGACCGTAGTTAATAGGACCTACTGTAGACACAATATGACCTACTGTAGGCACCAAAAACCTACATATTTCCCTATTTCTGCTGCCAATATTTGGTCCATAGTTAATAGGACCTACTGTAGACACCAAAAGCCTATATATTTCTCTATTTGTGCTGACGACATTTGGTCCTATTTACTACCATCCCCCATAATAGTACAATGTCTCCACAAAAAACAAAAAAAAATACACCCACGTTGTGCGAGGGGGCGGGAGTTCCGACCACCTGTATTATACTCCTGTACCACACAGTTATCCTCCTGTTACCTGCTCCAGAATACTGTTAATATTTATACTTTCTATAATTCTTGCTTATATAGGTTACCTTTTCCTTTCTAGGTCTCCCTTGGTTTTGTTCCTCTTTCTGGGAATATTTGCGAGTAATCGAAATTGAAGCTCATGCTGCACGTTGTCACCTGGGAAATAAAATAATAGAAATAAATTATAACACTTCGTATGGCATACAGTAACGATACGTTGTACACCTTCACATAGTACGCTGCCGCCGCGGTGTTCGTCTTCTCCTGTTGTTGTTGTTGTCTGCTCCGCCTTATAGGGCGGCCTGCGACGCCCTGGACAACTACTTGGCCGTCCCTTCACCCATGACCGGAGACACGACCATCACCGTGAGCGTCGGGGTTATCGAGTGCGAGCACCTGGACGTCAACGTGAATACGATGGAAGTGGAGGAGGTTGTTGTCGAAGGCGGCACTCTCACGATCAAAAGCGACAACACTCTGCAGTAAGAGATACGAGTAGAACGGAAAGGGGTTATAATAGACGTCATCGTGCGTAGGTGTCCTTAATGGACTGGATTTCCAACCCATAATAGTTCAAACGTATCACTTTACCACGCGGGGGGAGTAATATTTTATGATAAAAATATGACGAAATTGAGGAAAAACAAATAATTTATTTTATTTTTATACTTCGAAGTACGAAGATTTTAGCATTCTAGTTAAAAAAATTAACTGTAAGAATAACCTGGAACAACCACCAAGTAAGTTCCTAAAAAATAATTAATAATTCAGCTAAATCGTGGGTTAGGTGTGGACGGCCAGAATAACAAAACCTTACAAAATTCCGTTGATGAAATGCGTTTAATAACAGTAGTAGGGTTCCCTTGGTTTTCTTCTTCTTTCCGAGAATGATTACGAGTCGTCAACGTTGAAGCCCATGGCAATCATAACAATACTGCGAATACTCGTAGGACTATAATACTGCTTGCTGTTATAGTGATTTCCTTGTGTATCTTATTACCATATCAATCAATGCAGACAGTTTTCTGGCCACATTCTGGGCCCTTCTTCGTTATAAAATAATGCTCGTTTTATTTTTCCTGCACTGGGATAGACCGTACTTTCCCTCCAGAGTTGTCGCAGCTTGTCTTGTGACCAGGAACTACTATTAATAGTTAGTGTAGATGAGGGCGACGAGTCAAAAGGGATCGCTCCGGACTTTGTGTTTTGTGTGTTTAATGATTATTCGAGTATTTTTTTTTGCAAAATCTGTTTTTTTAGCAGAAAGAAGCTATTCGTCTACGAAGTATAGCAGTAGTACTTCTAGTGTACTCCAGGTATATTCTGGCGGTAGTAAACACGCCCCGAATAAAGCCTAGTGAGACTTTAGCAGTATATATATAAGATATTTGAAGAAAGTTTACTTTCACGGAAATATTGTGTTTGTATGGCCTCCAGATTATTACTCCGACGCACTGATAAAAAAAGACGAAAGTTCGAAATAACCCTCCGCCATCTATTGGTCAACTTGAAAGAAGCGCAAGTTCTCACGCCATCGATGTTGTTTAGCTTTGAACTTCGACAACAATGCCAACCGCTCGCATACCGACCGATGCAAACCTTTAACGACACCCGGAATTCCGAGAAGGGACAGTATGTACCAAAGGCATCGCTTCCTCGGTTTCATGTTTTATGCCGGGCTTTTCGACTGCCCTGTGCGTCGTATCTATACATGTTTCCAAACTTCGTCAGAGTACCAGTACCAGTCCAAGGGACTGAGTCAATGACTCGCCAGTACCAGTCATTTTTGAGGACTCAGTCCCCAGAGTACCTGGAGGCCTGAAATGACTGAGTCCCGCGAGTCCCTAGGGTACCTGGGGGCCTGAAATGACTGAGTCCCGCCAGTTCCTAGGGTACCTGGGGGCCTGAAATGACTGAGTCCCGCCAGTTCCAAGGGTACCTGGAGGCTGAAATGACTGAGTCCCGCCAGTCCCAAGGGTACCTGGGGGCCTGAAATGACCGAGTCCCGCCAGTCCCTAGGGTACCTGGGGGCCTGAAATGACTGAGTCCCGCCAGTCCCAAGGGTACCTGGAGGCTGAAATGACTGAGTCCCGCCAGTCCCTAGGGTACCTGGAGGCTGAAATGACTGAGTCCCGCCAGTCCCCAGGGTACCTGAGGGCTGAAATGACTTGAGTCCCGCCAGTCCCACGAGTACCTGGAGGCTGAAAAGACTGCGTCCCGCCAGTCCCAAGGGTACCTGGGGCCTGAAATTACCGAGTCCCGCCAGCCCCAAGGGTGCCTGGAGGCTGAAATGACCGAGTCCCGCCAGTCCCAAGGGTACCTGGGGGCTGAAATGACTGAGTCCCGCCAGTCCCCAGGGTACCTGGGGCCTGAAATGACTGAGTGCCGAGGGCCGCGTAGGAGGACTGGGACTGGTGCTCTGACGACATGTACATGCAGCATGTGTGCATGGTATAGGAAGGATCAGGACCTTGAGTTGGAGATTTAGTCTGCGCCAACACGCGTATCATAGAAATCAACGTGCAAAAAGTAGTACTAGGACTTGTTCCTTCTACATAATAGCCATACATACCCGTGGTACAGCAGTACAGGTACCAGGTACTACTGTAATAAGAAATAGGAAAGGAAAGCTGAGGCTGGCCCACGCTGTTGTTGTAGGTGTCCTTGCCCTGTACACGGTACTGCTGTGCTTGTACTACTGCTGTACCCGAATGGTACTGCTGTCTCGTCTTGTGCCGGCACTTTTTTTTGTTTATCTTGAATATTATACCAGGTATTGGGTTTACTCGTACGTACGAGTTTTTTTTTTCCAGAATTTTTTTTTCATTGCCCCCCCGAATATTAAAAAAAGGAAAGATTCAGATTCCTGCTCAAGTGCTGGCAGCTGACAGCTGCGCTGCTTTGCTTTACATGAGTCAGGGCCAGGCAGTACCAATACCAGTACGTACCGGCAGACAGATAACGCTGCTGGCGTCCACAGCATGAGTGAAGTTGCGGGTGAGGAAAGCCGGGCATCGTCTGCAGCAGGGACGAGCAGCGAGTCTTCGCCAGGGTACCTGGGGCCTGAAATGACTGAGCCCCGCCAGTCCCCAGGGTACCTGGGGCCTGAAATGACTGAGTCTCGCCAGTCCCAAGGGTGCCTGGGGCCTGAAATGACTGAGCCCCGCCAGTCCCAAGGGTGCCTGGGGCCTGAAATGACTGAGTCCCGCCAGTCCCAAGGATACCTAGGGGCTGAAATCACTGAGTCCCGCCAGTCCCCAGGGTACCTGGGGGCTGAAATGACTGAGTCCCGCCAGTCCTCAGAGTACCTGGAGGCTGAAATGACTGAGTCCCGCCAGTCCCAAGGGTACATGGGGGCCTGAAAAGACTGAGTTCCGCCAGTCCCAAGGGTACCTGGAGGCTAAAATGACCGAGTCCCGCCAGTCCCTAGGGTACCTGGGGCCTGAAATTACTGAGTCCAGCCAGTCCCAAGGGTACCTGGAGGCTGAAATGACTGAGTCCCGCCAGTCCTCAGGGTACCTGGGGCCTGAAATGACTGAGTCGCGCCAGTCCCAAGGGTACCTGGGGCCTGAAATGACTGAGTCCCGCCAGTCCTCACGGTACCTGAAGCTGAAATGACTGGTACCCGCAATACTGGTACTCTGACGAAGTTTGCAGTAGTTGTATATACCTACTCGTATACGGAACACGTGAGTAAAATCGCTCGAAACCGCGAGTTGTCCGAGAAATAACAGTTCAGGACAGGGCAGGACAAGACAGGGCAAAGGACGGGACAAGACAGGAAATGGCAGGACAGAACAGGACAGGACAAGACAGGATAGGACAGGACAGGACAGGACAGGACCGTAGGAGCCGGGACAGGATAAGGGCGGGCACGACACGGCAACGAGAGACACCAGTGAGGTCTAGGTACTATGGTACGTACCACTACATAGTCATCAGTCACACGAGTCACTTCTCACCAGATACGCGATCCTGAGGGTGAGAACCCGAGTCTTGCCCGACCCAGGCCCAGCGACAACCCTCACAGGCCCGACCTCGGCGAACACAGCATCGTGCTGCGAATCGTTCAGCCCTTCTGCCAGCGAGGACATGCTTTGAACACCACCTCCGTTGCCGTCAGATTCGTGAAGTCCGCCATGAACTTCGCTCTGCAAGATCGGCATGCCCCGCAAGCCCTGCAATGCCGCCACGCGCCGACGCGGCCAGGTGCGCCTGCCCGCTGGTAGCGGTCTTCGGGTACTGTAAAGTCGTCGCTGGCTAACAGGATACTTGGATCCAACTGCGAGCGGTGGGTTGCTGTTGTAGGACGTCTGTCTTTTCGCGGACCTAGTGAGTTGTATGGCCCCCATAGCTGATGAGAAGGTGCACGTCCTTCCAACGGTACCGATCGTTCGCCATGGTTGGGATAGGCTGGCCGATCGGCCAAGGGGTATGAAGGCCTTTCCCACAGCAGCCGATGCGGCGGCTGCTACTATTCGTAGCACCATCGTCGCAGGGTACATCGACGGCGGTGAAAAGGATAACCGCAAACTTTTGAAACATGTGAGCTCGGCGAGGAGAAAAACGGGGTTTCCATCCAGTTGACAGGCGGTAGAAGAAAGGGCATATTGACTTGGCAGATTCAGCACCGGACCCGAAATCAGCCAGCAGCCACGATCTATGCAAGCGTGTAGAACGCGTTGGATTAGCCGAGAGTTTCAATCCTGCTGCCGGAAGCTTCCTTTCTCCCCCAGAAACTCCGTTGGTGTCACCATGTAAGCTATTTGAGTCGTATGTTTTGTGTTTCGTGGACGGGCAACGACATCAATTTCCTTAAAATGTCAAATCGACTGCGAAAAATACATGGTACGAGACGGGCTTGCAGGGGTAGGGTTCGAGCTCTGTGCTGGCTTGACGTGTGTGTACCACGAGCCTCGAGCCTCCGTGACAAGGTTCGTTCGTTGCTGGTCGCAATCACCCCGGCCGAAGAACGCGTACTAGGTGGGTGGGGTTGGGGTGCTGAGAAGCGGGCGCAGAACAGCCCCGGCTCTGAGCAACCAGGACCAGGAATAAACCCCGCGGGACTGTCAGAAACTGACTTTCCTACACTCGGCATTCAGCGCTCAAGTCATTACAGCACCAATCCCCAGGTCTGGTATGATACAAGTCGACACATACCGGTACTCGTATTATGGTCTACAGCAGTAGTACCGGTAGTCGTATGATACGGAGTCCAGGCTCCAAGCGATCGCGTACGAGGTAGTCGGTGAGTGGGGTTATTGCGACGAGAAGCGGGCCTCGAACAGCGGCGCTGAGCATCTGAGCAACCAGGACCAGGAACCAGGAATAATCCCCACGGGACTGTCATAAACTGATAAGCTGTCTTTCCTACACTCAGTACTCGGCACTCAAATGGTAACCACGTAGGCACGCAGGAACACTACGAGGGAATACAGATATGTTGCGAAGGACCCGCGAGAAGGCGTTTCGCCAAAAAATACAAACGACTTGGAAATAGAGTTGGATTTTTTACAAGCAAGATCCCCTTTTGTCGGATTTGATAAATTTAATTTATTAAAATACGACAGCTGGGAGACCAATGCCAATGGGAACGCGAAGTTTAAAAGTTTTCATCGAAAAAACTGGAAGAAGCTTTGAGGCTGAGGCTGTTTCCAATGCGGTTCGATTTTTGAGCTTCAGATTTTGGTCCAATCGATTTTTCAGCGACCTAGTTCAAAACTCGAAAGAGTCTTCTTACGCGAAATCAGATTTATTTGCAGTTGAGATTTGAGCAAATGCCGACCAACTGTTTCGGTCTGGCGCCTCGAAGAGACGCGCCGAGTGCGCTGATTTGGGCGTCTGACCCAAGCGTCCGAGCCCACGCTGACTGCCTCTAGTCTCGCGGCGAAGAGACGTGCCGAATGCGCTCAACCTGTCTTGGTTTTTGTATTTAGACACAAGCAAGCATCCGAGCTCAGCACGCTGACTTACTGTTGTGCTGCTGCTGCTGTAAAATACGGGTACGTATCCACGGAGAGGCGGGCGCTGAGTGCGCTTCTCTTGGTATCTAGGCGCGATCACACGCCAGCCGACTGCAGTCTGGCCGCGGAGATACGCGCCGACCGCCGAAATCGCGTTAGGCGCGAAGCAATGTCGCTACAGCCGTGTCACCTTCCAACTCATCGATCGTTTCGTTGCTTGCTGCTTCCGTGGATAACATCTTGAATATAGAGACCATACCATTTTTCGATTTGAGAATCCGACGACTTGGGCCAAAATCTGACGACTTGGGTCATCGGATTCTCAAATCAGTTTTTTTCCGCTCAGATTTTGCACAACCGGACTGCATAAGCAGATGCTTTCATTTTTGACATCGAAAAATATAAATCCGAAGCCCAAAATCGGACCGCAAAGGAAACAGCCTAAGCTTGCAAATATGGTTGAGTTTCGACAAAATCCTCGATCTCACAGGCGTTTTTTATTTATAAATATAAGTATGTGTCGTGTGTCAATTACACTCTTTAGACGTCTAATTGTCCCGCTTACGTGGTACGTAGGTGAGATCGACGAGGCTGAAGCCGTCATCGGGGCTGCCGTTGGCAGCTTCCTCCGCAGGCGCTGACGAAGGCAAAAACCACGGGCCGGGCGAAGAAGCCAGGGAAGAATTAACCTGAACAAATCATGCCGCACGCGCATCATTTTAAAATCAGCAGCTGAGTCAACAAACGGAGTTGGTGATTGATAGTCTCCTGTAATAGACGATCCTAGACATGCTTGGCGCCTTGGACTAGGATCGCCGAGGACACGAAATTGCATTTTGAGCCTTTTGGGACCCAGCTAGGTGTAGCAACTATAGCAACTACAAAGTATATCAACTATAGCAACCATAGCAACTAACTAAAGCACAACTGCAGTCTCATCAACATTCCAGGAAAAGCATTTGACAACACAAAATGCTGCCCGCGAATCGCGCATCTCCTTCCGTTGCAGTTCGGACACAACTCCTATCCCTATACTAACACTAATACTATTGCTAGTGTTACTAGTGATACTACTTGAAGTATAATACTAGTTAATAGTGCTAGGCTGGTTATTTTGGCCGATGATATATTCGTCACTTTTCTTCGCCAAATTTTCTATCTCGAGCCCCAAAGGGGCCAAGACTGGCTGAATGGCTGGGTGGTTGATTACCCGTAAGGATGCGGGCGAACGCACGGAGGTGCGATCGTTTTATAAATCACCTCGTTTTTGTCTCTTTTACGCATCCCCGTGCGATATCGCGGATGCTTACGCGATAACGCCGATACCCGTGCGGGAATAAATTAAATCGCTTGCTTCTTGCTTTTATTACGCACCCCCTCGTACGATGTCGTCGATACGTGTGCACCGCCACGGTGCCATACGTACAGCAGTGGAGCCCCGATGATATATACCGCTATAAAGAAGCACCGCAACAAACCGTGTTTTTCCATGTTGCTGCTCAGTACCTAAGTGTCCCGGAGCCCCTCGCGGGAGCACGCTACCTCACGCCATAAGTGGGTGTTTCCCGTGATTATCGCACGGTATATCCGTGCGGAAATAAAAAAGATCAAGTCGTTCTTGCTTTGTCTACTTACTGCGATAACACCGATCCGTGTGAAGCTGCTAATTCGCTTGTTCGCCCGCATCCTTTCGGTAAGTGACTGGGAGGCCTCCTCCTTCCGATCCCCCCCTGACTCAAGAGATAGCTCAAAATAACACTCTGTTCTGGTGCACAAATGTGCATGCATATGTTGTTACAAACGGCCACACACACCACGACCAAACCTCATCAACAAACGGCTATACCAGTATAGAATAAGTCACCACGACCAAACCTCATCAAGTGTCTTCTCCAACGGCGCTTGACTTGACAACCCCGAGCGGAATACGAACTGGCACCACCACCTGAACAGCTCACGCTCCAGGTTGAGCAGCCTACAGCAGAATGACACATGCAGCAACCGCACCGGGAAGAAAATGTGGTTCAAGCTCCGTGAACAAATTATTGGTATTTACCTGGTACATATGGGTTTAGGACACTACAAAAAAAATGAGAGAACTCAATGTATCCCACGTACTGCGCTGGCATGATCAATGCCTCAATACCAATACATGCCAACACGGTAATAATAGTAAGTGCTAAACTATAGCAGTATGGGCATCGCTCCAAGCGCATTGTAGCGGATTGTATTAACATAATGATGCTACACGAAAGTCCGACGTTGCCGACGGTGGCCATCCTTTTCGCTGCGTGTCTTGGAAGAACAAGCCCCGATATGAGAACAAGTCGCTGGCACTAAAGCCTGTGAATCTGTGAACGGGCCTGGTAGAGTGAAAGGAAAAGAAGGAAACGCACAAGCCGGTAGAGGAAGACACAAGATGCCCCCCCCGCCTCACCTGACAGCCTCCTCGAAAACAGGCGTGTCTCGGTCTGGAAGCATTCGTCTGGGTTCAGGGAAGGCTGCCTCCAGCGTTTGCATGATGACGAGAGACTCGGTGATCAACTGCGCGCGAAGAACGTGATAAAATAAGACTGCTCGTAAGTGGCAGTTCAGCCGGTTATGATCTATATTGCTAAGTGACATTTAGACGCTTCAGCACGCAGGCAGGAACATATGGAATCGGTCTCACAGCGTATCAGTACCTGGTATAACATCTGGTATGCCATAGCCGTTACACCAAGAGAGCAAAACCATAACCTTGGCAGTTGAGACGCAAGAGACTCACTTGTCCATCAAGGCTGATGGCGGGCAGCAAACCTGAAGGCACTATCGAGAGATACCATGAGGGCTTCTCTCCATAAGACCTGCGGGTTCAAGCAGGATACACATGCACAGGTGAAGGGCAAGTTCGAGACAGTTCAGATCGATGACAAGCCCAAACCCAAAGGGCAGAAAATTTTCACCGTTGTCGAGGAGGAAACAAGCTACTCGTAGCAGGGCATCACGTCACGTGTTAAGCATCGAAAATAAACATTACTCTTACCTCATGTTGATCTTTTCGATTCGGTAGGGAATCTGTTTTTCCTCGAGCATCATCCACACCTGCAGGAGCAGCGGCAGCATCATAATTATGGTTGCGTATACGAGCTGGTTCCAGCAACAAACGCAACATTCCACCTTCGGGCTTTAAAACAACGAATACGCTGAATCAGTCGACACTTAGCATACCCACGTGACCGCATCAACGGGGGAAACACAACGGCGAAGGCTGTTTTGGCGTCCGAGTCGTACTTCGCGAGATATGATAATTGTTCGTAATGCTTGGGGGGGCGTTGTTGCGTAGGGATTTGCGCTGTTTATACTAAAATCTATATCATCAGTATTTATACCATAACTCGGTCAATACGTCGAACCATTCGACACAAACCTTTGTTGACATGATCGCATCAACCGGAGGAAGACGTTTATGACACTTGTTTTGTTTTGTTTTGCAAGCCGTGGGGGGCTGTTGTAAAAACGCCTGCCAAAGTACTAGAACAATGTATTGAGAAAATTTGAAACCTTACAGATGTTTTTACCCTTCCGGGAAAATATTTTTGCGTCATGGCTTTTGAGAGTTTGGAAACGAAATTTGGCATGGTTGTCTTTCATGGCAATATGAAAAATGTGAGTCCTGGCCTTTTTTTCTTTTCTGTTTTCGTGCGTCAGATAAGGTCAAAGATGCCAAAAATCCCGACAAATCGTAAGATCGAGCCTAGCCTAAAGAACGAACGAACAAAAAAAAAAGGCCAGTCCTCAGTTTTTTCACGTTGCCATGAAGAACAATCGTGCCAAAGTTTGTGTCTCAACTCTCAAAAACCATGGCGCAAAGTTTCGAAGACGAAAAGTTCCGCTGTCGTTTGAACCAGCTACTAACATTCACGGACGACAAAACATGCGGGTTTTGAGTTATACGGCATTAGACCTGTTTCCAGCATACATCGGAGGACTCGGTGAGACAACCCCACAAACACGGAGACCCATCTGTCACGCAGCATACATCCAGTAAGTAAGCCTCGGGCATGTGAGGTTCCGGGAAGGGGGAGGAGAGTAGGGGGGGGTGGGTTCGCAATGCAAAAAAAGCACCTTCTGGCAGTAGGGACACCATGCAGCTGTATCCCGGTAGAATATCACCCTCGGTTCGCCTGTGCTGCCGAAAAGTCTGAGTTTGGCATCGGTGTGAGGAGGACCTGCACCTCCCTCCCACAACCTGACAACGAAGGACGTCGACGTATGTATACAAAGACATTCGTATGGGGAGATACCAAGCTATGAAAATATGGCATAAAGCTATGGAAACATGGCTCGTTTTAATGAGGCGCGAGAGATGGAAAACTAGAGGAGAAGATCAAGTACATCGTATTGCTCTAATTCGAAGTATACCTATCTTAGTTTTCAGGCGATTTTGTGTCGCCAATCTCTCCAGCCTCTGACCGCCTTTCCGTGCGGTTTCTTCGCCGAGGCGTGCCTCCGCCTCGGCTGCAACGGCCGGCGTCGCGGACCCACCCGCTCGGCGCCGTGGCGCCTGCGCAAGGCCTCGACGTCAGAATCTACGACGGATCTCCGAAAATCTCTGCGCTGTCAGCGTTTGGGCGAATGTGTTCACGACATGGCAAACGTCTGCGCGTATTTCTTCCCGGCATGTCCTCTCTGACCTCCAACCCTCGGGGGTCGGTGGCTACCCTGCCGGTGCCGCCATTGTGATAACCTGCGCGAACGGATGTACGCTCGGATGTAGGACATAGTTGGAATGCCCCCGAAAGCGTATGCCTTCCAGACTTCGTTGAAAACTGCTGTGATCTTAAAAGCATCCCGATTTGCTCTCTGCCGATTATGAGAGCTCTGTATGATACGTGGGTCCACAGCAGCAGCCGTGGTAAAGCTGTTCTTCGGAGCTACGCGTATGATATGAGTAATCACGATTTGAAAAGTCCTCTCTGCCGATGATGAGAACTGCTGCTATGTACCTGTTATGATATCTGCGTCTACAGCAGCAGCCGTGGTAAAGCTGTCCTACGGAGCTACGCGTATGATATGAACTATCACGATTTGAAAACTCCTCTCCCGATGATGAGAGCTATGTATGATCTTCATACGTGCATCTACAGCAGCAGCCGTGGAAAAGCCGTTCTCCGTGGGCAGTATGAAGAGCACTATTTAAATACCAACACTTGGCATTAAGCCTGACCCCCATATCTCTCCACAACGCTACGCGTAAGACTAACGATTTGGGAATCACGCGAATCTGCGACCGCCGGCCGTCCAGGCCGCCGGCGAAGCCCCCTTGTACCATCATACAGTATTAATCATCGGTCTAGCTTGATCGTAGCATACCTCTTCTTTTCCTCCATGGATTCGCCGGTTGGTGTTGCGATGGCTTCGCTGCGAAGAGTCGGCCAAGAAGGATCAGAATAATCTCCGAAAAGCGGCCGGCCTACTGGGGCACCTGCCCCCGCACCCAGCTGTGATGCCATTTTTCCGATGTCGTCAAATAAGCCAGCTCGAAGAGAGGCGACTCCTCGTGATCTGCGGGGTCGTTATTATTGTCCACATCAGCAAAGCGCGCTATGAATAGGTACAGCTGGGTATAGGGTATATAGTAGGGCTGGGCCCTGGTCCAGTATTTAATGGCAGTAATACTGTACTGGCTAAGGGAGGTGCCAGGGTCACCAGTGCTTTGAC